>JBCAUG010417457.1:1333-16132 GCA_038406175.1 Haplosyllis leylae
GGACGTTTGGACTTGGCGGGAAAAGTTGAAAGGGGGGTCCCAGACCCCCCCCCCCCCCCCCACCAGACACAGGGAAATTTGGTTTCCAGCAGATTTGGACTCAGTATCAAAAGTTAACAGTTGGGTCCCCTTCCACTGGACATATCAATTTTTTGGTGCAGAACCATCTTGAGCCCATACCAGGGGTGCCCCATTATTAATTTGCTAGGGGCAACCAGTGGTAACCAAGGATAAACAATGATGGACATTTGAGGTTCTGAAACTGCTTTCCAACCAAAACGGATATAACACCTCAAAATATGCCTCAAACTTTACATTCCCTTACCATCAGCCTTTTAATATGTAGTAGCTAAGGACAACCAAAGGTAATCATCAAAGGTTTCTCAGAATTTCATCCAACCAACCCCAAAATATACCTCAAACTTCACATTCCCATGTTATCACCTACTTAATATGTGGTTGCTAGGGGCAACCAGTGGTAACCAAGGACAAACAATGATGGACCTTTGAAGTTCTGAATCTTTCATCAAACACAGTAGGTACAACACCGCAAAATAGGCCTCAAATTTCAAATTTTATTCAAACAAAGTAGGTATAACACCTCAAAATAGGCCTCAAACTTGAAATTTCTCTATTATCACCCTTTTAATATGTGGTTGCTATGGCAACCAATAACAACTAAGGAGAAACAATGATAGACCTTTCAAGTTTTCAGACTTTCATCCAACCAGAATGGGTACAACACCCCAAAACATGCCTCAAAATTCAGATTTTCTATTTATCAGCCACTTAATATGTGGTTGCTAGAGGCAACCAGTTGAAGTTCTCTGTGCCCCTCTGCACCTCTCTGCACTCCTCCATGCTCCTTTCTATGCCCCTCTGTGGCCCTCTCCACACCCCTCCATGCATCTCTGCACCCTATGTAAGCATTCTGATTGGTCAAGGTTCCCCCACATAGCCGATCAGATTATTGGAATATGTCCAACTAATTTACATAAAATCCTCCCCACCTCCCTCTTAGAAAGTATCAGCGCCCCTAGCGCCCCCATGAAAGTATCATTTAACATGAAATTGCCGATTCTAAACGAGCCAACAGTAATCTCACCACAAAAATCATATATTATACTTGGCCAGCCGTTGTTCAGGGCAACTAACTCTGGGAGAATTTATGCAAAGGAACCCATCGTTCTGTGAATTCCTGTTAAGTAAGTTTAACTAACGGTCACCGTGGAAAGTGATCAACAACTGACCTGGTTGTTCACATCCAGCACATCTGTAACATCCGTTAGCATCTTGTTCTACTCGACTTCTCAGACCTTGACGGTTGCAGTTGTCATCACATTGTTGTCTGCAAAATTAAGTGAAAAGAGTATTTTCTCTAATAGCATGTAAGCTCTCTGAATCTGAAACAACAAGGTGAGGCACAGTGTTGGAAAAACCAGACAGAACTTACTGCACTTCTTGCTCAGTTTGAGGACAACCTGTTGATGTACTGGGGTCTGGGCAGCAAACGTTCCCTGAAGCATCACGCTCCCAGGTAACAGCTTGGTTCATTGCGGTGTACAGAGCATAGCACCGATCCACATCGCACACCAAATTTTGATTCACTACGCAGAAATAGAGGTAAAAATCATAAATGTTCGGAAGAAAAAAAACATAAAATTTAATTGTTTTCCATTAGTCTCTTTAATAATTGGGAACAAGCCCGTTTTCAAGGAGAAACATAACTGGAATGTAACATAGAACTCGACTGTCTTGTCATGTAGACCTACCCTGAGTTTGCTCACAATCAGAACATGTGAAGCATCCGTTGGAATCTTGTTGTAAGCGACCGGCTCCAAGACCTCGGGCACGACAGCTATTATCACACTCCGCCCTGAAATTAAAATTAGAGTGAAATCTGTCATTGTCATCATGAAAATATCGAAATAGTTACACTACAACAGAATCGGCAAAGAACTAGCAAATTTATTTGAAAAATAAACTACAATTGAACTGTCAGGGGACTAATAACCAAATTCAGCTGTAGCAAAGATGATTCTTTCAGAGGAACAGTCGGAAAGTTACTCTTGGCAACTCTAGTATATTTAGCGTTATGTTTTATTACTTACTGAACTTGTTGCCGAGTTTGTGGGCACTGTGGTTGTTCACATCCAGCACATCTGTAACATCCGTTCGTATCTCGTTCAACTCGACTTCTTAGACCTTGACTGTTACAGTTGTCATCACATTGTTGTCTGCAACATATTTAGAGATAAAACATTATACAAAGTCAATGGAAATTTACGTGACCTTGGCATGCCTGATAATCTATATGAACTGAACTTGGATGCATGCTACAAAGTACTCAACCCCGAACAAGATGACTTAGAGCAAGTGAGCTTTAATGATATAATGTCAGTGAAAACGAGCGTTTTTCTGCAAAACATGAGTGAAGAAGAAATAAAATTTGTGCAGGAGCAATTAAAACAATCAACTCCAATTCCTTCAGATACAATGGATGAACGTATAATAGATGATTTTTCATCACAAAGTGAAAGCAGAGATCTGACAAAAAATTCTTCTGATGAAGACCCAAGTTATATCCCAAATCAGAAACAACAGCATAAACCAAGCCTGAGACCAGGCAGGAAACCTTCGTTGTCATGGCTACATGCACAAAAACTAATAGAAAAAAATAGGAAGTTTCAACATAACAAAAGGAAGCGAGAAAAAGATGAAAACGAAAATGAAGAAAATGAAAAGAAAATTGAAAATGAAGAACCAAAGAAAAAACCAAAACCACTTCCAGATGACATTGAAGAAAACGTAACAGAAAAATCAAAACAATCAGGAACTGAAGACTCTGAGAAAATAAAATCATCAGTGATCAAGGCAAAGGATTTAAAACTAGTCACGCATGGATTACCGAAACCAACTAAAAATCTGTAGGAAGGAAGTGCAGATGTGAAATGTGTGGCGAATGATTTGTAACCTCCACACTATTCATAACTCATTATAAGGAACGTCACCCAGAACTCCCATGCAATGACTGCCAGAAAACATTCACCAATCCGCTGAGTCTAAAAAAGCACAGCTACCAACACACTAGGAAAACTATTCCATGTGAATCGTGTGAAGCCACATTTGCTTTTGACTCAGAACTAAAAGACCATCGAAAGACCCACTTCAAGCAGAAACCTCACGTATGTAGTTATCAAAACTGCAATAGTGATTTTACACATCGATACGACCTTAAAAAACATGAACAAACACATAGGAAGGAGCCCTTAGTGTGTGACCAATGTGATTACAAGACTAAGGATGTCTGCAACCTGAGACAGCATCAGCGTAACCACACAGGATACAAGCCTTATAATTGCAACAAGTGCAACAAGAACTTCAAATTCTCGATGCAAAAACTGTGCCACAGATGCTAAAAGTCCATAACTACAGGATGCAATGCTCTGTATTACAGGACTACAGGATACAATGCTTCAAAATGAAGCTCTTAAGTTATTGTGTGTCATATAGTAACTACTGTAAGTTTATATTCCAGACTCCATTTTTATGTTTCTATGTTGGTTCTATACCACTTACCGAGTATTGTGAGTTCAAGCTTAATGGAGTAACTGGAATGGACATATTCCAAAAGATATGTGGAATGCATATTGTACTACAGGACGCAACTTTAAGGATGCAACAGGAACTATTGTTACCTATTGTATTGTTCTAAGTAATCATGTGTAAAGTACGACCATTACAGCTGTTCACAAACGAAATGCCTGATACACCGTTCCACTTGATTTTCTATGCAGAATATCGTTTCATATGGTATAAGCATATATTTAACCAGTCTTTACATTCAGATCCAGATAATGTTAGTGTTTTTTCTTTTGTGTTTGCAAAACTCCGTTTTAATGAACAATTCGTTGAACCACTTGAAACGTTCTGATTCAAGTGTACGTTTCATTAGTTTGATTCAAGTGTATGCACAAAGGGAGCATTGAACATTAATTGTACTACAGGATGTAACCTGTAAAGGACGCAACATAGCAAGGCAGAAGAATTGTACTGTGTATCCGAAAACTTCAATAGAAGTATTAGTGGCAACCACTGTAACAGTGTGCCAAAAGAGACATCCTGGCTCTAAGCATTAAGAGACAACTGGATTATTATCTCGATTTATCATCACATATATATCATTGTATCTAGACATTTTAGTTATCAGGATTACCGGTAACAACACTCATAGAGGACTACAGGATGCAATGCAAAAAGAATTATAACAATCTTTATTGAAAGTTATAGTATCATATTTATTAAAAAACAACCCATCAAAGGTTCACACTAAATCAGTATCTACATAAATATAATAACAACGTTGTCTAAGGATAAAAAAGAGAAATATCCTACTCTTATCATTGACATATTGCAGTGACCCAGTAAGGCCGACATATTGATATAGACAGTAACACGCATTGTACATAACTCATTATTATTATTTTTATATCAAACAAGTATCAACTATCATTTTACTCTAAATCATATATCTAAACTAAATTGGGGCGTATGACCACCACGGTGGAAATCACTTCTGATTGTATATGTCCTGTATCATCGAACGACAAACATCATGTAAAAAGAAATAACATTGCGGTGACAGATTGTAAACATTGATATGAATAAATTATTATTATTATTATTATTATTATTCAATTAACAAATGGCAAAGATAATGATATGTCACTTGAAAATTATATCAGTGCCATCATTCATTTGATTGGAAATGTTGGTTCCACAGGAAATCATCTGATATCATTGTTGATTTCAGAAAAATTCCACGGATAGGATATTTAGTGCTTTGGTAATCAAACAGCACATTCCTTTCATTGGTCTATTTCATTGTCTACAAAATATCTGTCATACAGAATGTTACACGGTAATGGCAGATACATGATTACTTGTTATGGTTTTGGCCAGCCTATCAACTAATATATTTCTGGTTCATTTCTCAAGAAAAAAGAAGAAGAACGGGTGGCTTCCAACAATTTCATCGAGTTTAAGTCTAAGTTGCTCTTTAAAAGAGAAATTTAGATAGACTCTTCCGTGATAGCGTAATCTAGAACTAGTCCTCATTATCACACAATCACACTCACCCCACTTGTAGCTGAGTTTGTGGACACTGTGGTTGTTCACATCCAGCACATCTGTAACATCCGTTCGCATCTCGTTCTACTCGACTACTCAGACCTTGACGGTTGCAGTTGTCATCGCATTGTTGTCTGCAAAATAAATCAAAATTATTTTATATCAGCAGAATTAAAAATATTATACTGGCACATTAGCACAGTTAATAGATACCCAGGATTTTATAACCTTAGCATATATTGTAAACTGGCAATACGAGTGAGAGTGAGGTAAAGATTTACGTTCACAGTCGGACTGAATAATCAGTCCACAATCGGTCTGATTAGGTATCTGCCCAATTTCAATGGGCAGCAAAAGAATTTCATTAAATATCACTTAACACTAATTCAGATTGGCTTTATCTTTCCTTACTGGACTTGTTGCCGAGTTTGTGGGCACTGTGGTTGTTCACATCCAGCACATCTGTAACATCCGTTCGCATCTCGTTCTACTCGACTTCTCAGACCTTGACTGTTACAGTTGTCATTGCATTGTTGTCTGCAAAATTAAGTCAAATACGTTTTGTTCAATAACAAGTATGAGAGGGTTACCTAAAAGATTTTACCAACCCCTGTGGTGACAAGTATAGGTCCTGTACAGAACCTGAATTGACTATGTACAATTATTTACTGTGTAAAATATGAAAATAAAAGGACTACAGTAGACAACCAAAAGTGAAATTAAGAATGAAATAAATGATTGTAATTTAACCATTTTTAAACAATGCCTCAACAGAAGTAGTGACACTACCAGATGAGATGGAAGGAAAGATTGATAGAAAAGAGCACATTGAGCTTACAGAATTTCCTTAACTCACCAGATAAATGCAGCTCAGGATCAACTTAGCTCATCATACTTACTGAACTTGTTCCTGAGTTTGTGGACACTGTGATTGTTCACATCCAGCACATCTGTAACATCCGTTTGCATCTCGTTCTACTCGACTTCTTAGACCTTGACGGTTACAGTTGTCATCACATTGTTGTCTGCAAAATTAAGTCAAATGAGTATTTTCTCTAAAAACCTGTATGATAGGGTTAATAGATTTTACTGATGCAAATGTGGAAACAATTATAAGACAGGTAGTGAGGGTAGAGGCAATCGCAATCTTATCACCATTAAGCTCAGTTTTGTTTAGTTGGGCAATTATTTCCTGTGTTGGATACTTGACTATAGGTGAGAGTGAGAATAGAAATAATTAAATAAAAATAATTAATCAAACATACTGGACTTGTTGTTGAGTTTGTGGACACTGTTGTTGTTCACATCCAGCACATTTGTAACATCCGTTCGCTTCTTGTTGGAGACGGGCATTTTGTGGGGCGCATTGAGTATTACAAGAAACCCTTAGATAACAACAAGATGATATTTAAGTTTCTTACTTAATAAACGTACGGGAATGCATTATTCAGAAAGCTGGAGATTTGACCATTTTACTAATTAAAATTTTGAATTGTCATTGGAGACAAAACACGACTTTCAGAAAGACTTAACGCATTCATTATTGAGGCACTTACTGCACTTCTTGCTCAGTTTGAGGACAACCTGTTGATGTACTGGGGTCTGGGCAGCAAACGTTTCCTGAAGCATCACGCTCCCAGGGAACAGCTTGGTTCATTGCGGTGTACAGAGCCGAGCACCGATCCACATCGCACACCAAATCTCCGCCAACTGAAAAGGTTTAAAGGTAAACTAGAGTGTTCCTTGACTAACAACGTTGACCTGTTACAGAATACTTCAATGATTCTGGGTGGGGTATAATGAGAAACACACCATAGAAGGGAGTCAAATACGGAGTGCCATAATCGCTCACTTGGCTGAATAAAATGAATTGTAGCGCAAATTGTCATCCTTTCACATAAAAGTTCAGACGCCATGGTAAAACTATATTCTATTGCGTTCTACAACAAACATTCAGTCGTTTTTTGTGACCCAAGGATACTGTAGTCACCTTTATGTTGGTGGATATATGTTGGTGGAGTACCACCCCACTGATCGCCTTGTACACAATGTGGTATTGTTATATCAAATGTTACAGGTGACTGTGATTTCGGAGTTACAGCTTTACAAATTACACTTTAACATGTTCAACAAAGGATTTAAAAAATCCCTGTTACTTCGATGTCCGTACTCAGGCTGAGTACCCGCCCCCCCCTCAGGACTTGCTACGCCGCGGTCGGTATGCCTCTTGCGTTCACGCAGGAGGACTTTCTTGTTTATCTATTGGAATATTTCGTCTCCTGGAATATTTTGGCTAGTTTAGCACATCATGTTCTGAGATACTTTTGGAATAAGCTGTTAATTCGTTCAAGCCATATTCTGAGCCCAGCCAGCGAGACAAATACTTGTTGTGTGTAGATCAAGGTGTTTTCACACCATACTGACCCTGACCACCGTCACATCCAGCGCACCGGTAGCAGCCGTTTGTATCCTGTTCCAGACGGGCTTGTCGTCCCTGCTGACGACACGTATCGTCGCACTGACGTCTAGAAAACAAGTTTTTACATAGGGCTTAGGCTTACATAAAGTTACTGAAGCACAAGTTAAGGCATCAACATCATGGAAATATTTCCAAAATATTTAGGATCAAAAAGCTTCTTTATCTTCTCAGTAATTTACTTAGAGATTTGCAAATTGCTAGCCTCACCGATATTATTTATTTCCTCACAATTTTAAGTTACATCAAGAGATAAAACTTAACAAGGAACACTTTAAGGCTGCTGTAATCACTTGTCCGAATGAAATGAATTATAGTGCAAATTGTTGACAATAAAATAGGAGTAACTCAGTGAAGTATGACTACAATGCAAAACTGTTTGTTGATTCTCCCTAGAAATTTCTATGGACAACTAACATTCAGAATGCATTGCTATTTGTCAATTGATTACCATAATGCATTGCAATTAACCACAGTTCAATTGGGTTAAACAGGGTAACAACACAGCCGGTAGTCAATGCAGCATAAATCTGTGTTTGACAAGGTTTTTATATCACAACATGTCAGAAGTGTGTACTGCAACCTTAAACCCTTCCAGGTTTTCAATTATGTGGTAAGAAATCAAGTAAATAGTCTCAGAACACAAACAGACAGACATTACTCACCGTACTTCCTCTTGATTCAGTGGACATTGCTGTATTTGTTGTTCACAGTTTCTTCCAGAGAATCCAGGGTTACATTGGCACCTGTATTCTACTCCATTGTGTTCACACTGACCACGGTTGTTACACGGGTTGCTGTCGCAGGGTGTTCCTACTGCAAAGTTTTTAATTGTAATATGTATACTACATAAAATATTTAGCAAACTCCTTGAGTTAAAACAAGAAGCAGATATGGCAAATCAAGAGTAAGACAAGCAAAGCATGCTTCATTGCACATGGAGTTTAAGAAGTGAATTGCAACCAAAACATAACCAAGGTGAAGCACATTGTAGTTTGCCTACAAGGCTCAGTTTTGTTGACCAAGTTCGTCAACCAAACATCGTATTTGACAGAGTTGCTTGCTAATTCAATAAAGCTCAAGCTCTGTCCGTGGTTCCTAGACCAGTAAAGCAATCATTTCCAAGAACCTCGCGAGCAAACGAAATGTTATATGTTCATCCGTAACTTTTCAGTATCAAATATCACATTTCTTTTCCCACTGGTAAAGAATTGATATTCTTCTGAGGCATTCTCAGTCTTCTTTTTATCACCACTAAATTTCTGTTTTGATTAGTTGTGGGCATCAGTTGCAAAATTAATCTACATTCTAACTCAAAGATTACTTCAGTCTCAGTTTAGCACCTTGTATCATACCTGGTTGCTGGCAGGAACATTGTTGACATCCCCTTTGGTCCCGCGCATCCACTTGTCGTATCAAACCGACAGAGCGACAAAAATTCTCACACTCAATAATCTGAGACTGGAGGAATGGAGGGCAACCTGCGAGCAACAAGCAAGCCGCATAAAGTATTACATTCGCTTCAGTGTAGCGCAGGCGTGCAGCACATCGACACACAAATTACAATCTACGTAACAGCAGAAGTTCAATAAAAAGAAAGAGAATTTGAAACAACTTTAGTATTAGAAGACTTCCGAAGACTGAGAAATTTTTAAAAAATTGACTTGAGCATGGAGGATAATCAGATCATTTAGAATGGCTTGAGGACACAGTGCAAAAAATTAGAATTGATATGATGGATAACAGGTGAAACTTGTTGAGAAAATTTTAAAAATTGACTTCAGCATGGTTGATAGCAAAAAGATGTTAAGGTTTGACATGGATAAAAAATTATGAGGGAAATGAAATAAAAGAGGAGGAAACTTTTTAGAAGAAAAAGAAACATCAGCAGGGCAAGAAAGAGACAATGACCTTTGAAAGTGAAATCAGTTTACGATACAACATTCAAGCATAAACACTGTCATGCATCAAAATATATTGTTTTAGAAAAAATATTTTCATAAGTTGAATTCAACAGTCGAAGTTAGATATCACATCTAACTACTGACACGAAGGCAAGTTAGAACTACACGAAATATTCCAAAACTAGCCGTACTTGATCCACTGCTGCATCGGTTCAGACACACGGGGTTGGGTGTGATCATTGGTGTGCGATCGTGTGGAAAGAAGTTAAATTCTCCTGTTGCATATCGTCCTGAAATCAGCACAAATAAACAACGCCATTGTTAGATCATTAAATTCCTTTTCTTTTTTTCGCAACAGAGGTGATTGGTAGCAATTTCTGAGTTTAATTTATGTGAAATCGATGAACAAGCATCCACCAAGTTGCAAACAGCACATTCGTTGTTCTAGATCCACATACCTCCAGTGTAGGGTAGCATGAAGTAGTAGCATTGGTTTGCAAAGTCAGGATCTGTGTTGCTTGTACTGGCCAATGGAGCGGTAAACACCATCTCTAACGCCCCCTGCTGGTAAGTTACGCTCATAGATTGCGAGTCTATTCCTAAAATATAATCCTTCAGAATTAAAAAGACTTTCGCGTGCTTTGACTAAAAGGCACATCCTAAAAAGCCTACCCGTGTTACAAGTTACATTTTTAGGATAAGTTATTAAACGTCAGTTAAGACTGAAACGACACGTGACAGGAAAAAATGTGATGTTGGTTGTTTCTGATGAAGAGACAATTGTGATGCTTTGATGCAAGATTGCACTGTTTTTCGCTGTTAAACAATAAACTAGCCGACAGACTGATAATTAGCAAGTTTACAATTGGCAAGTTTTCCCTAAATAAAGCAGAACTTTCATTGAATTCAGTGAATCTGAGAAATCGCTGAAGCATGAACTGGGTTCAATTTTAGAATCCTCTCTGTTACCCGTGTCTCTTAGGTATCATCAGTGGTATCATCCCTGTCTCTTACACAGGATATAGTGGGTTCAAATACAGCAATCCTTTTAATTTCTAATATTTTTTGTCACTGAATTCAGTGAAAACATTTTGGGAAAACGCTAATAGACCGTCAAGTGTATTATGTAACCCAAACGTTTATGATCTTTGCAAGCGAATAAAATAATGGGAATAAGAACTGTATGCAAACCTCCAGCAAATTCCGAGTCCCTCCGTGGCCTTTGGTACAGTGCATCTACGAACCTGAGAACAGATGAACAGAAATAGCACTCTTTGGACAAAGTTAACCATTTTAAAGATAAATTAAAATATCAATGAGTGCAGAATGTTGCTTTGGTAACTCGTTTTACCATGCGAGGTGAATAATGTTATTTTACGCGAGGTCGGTTAAAAACACAAAGTGAAATTGAAGCCACAAGAGGTCAGACTGAAATGAACGTAGAAGCTCAGAAGACTAGGAAAAATTTGAATTCCTGTTTGGGTAGAGGGGACTTTTCATGGTCATCTAGATCAGCCTAGATAAATCTAGATGTGGGTTGAATTAAATGGTTGCGAACGGTCCCTTCCATCCAAAATGGATCTCTGAGTTTTGTAAGTGTTCCGATCATTTCATTTCATTTCCTCTGTATGCTTATTTTCACCTCACATAAACCAACTTTACGTAAAATAATATTATTCACGTCGCATGGGAGAAATTCCTAAAAATTTGGGCAAAAACTATCTGTAAACTAATAAAGTAACTCTACGAATCACAAAATTTGTAATTAATTTGTCTTGTATTGAGTAAAGAAAGTTTTCTCGATTTCCCCGGCTCATTTTACATTATGTCTATGATTCATTATGAAAGGAGCCTGGTAGATGATTTACAAGAAATAAATTGTTTTACAACTCTTGGCTTCGACCAGTAATTCGTCTTGAAACCAGGCGCCTTGAATTAAATATCAATAAGAAAAGGCGGGTGGAAATTATGAGAACGTCACTGATAGAAATTTAAAGCGTACCCGTCCATTGCGTTCATTGTCCCGTCACTCATCTGGTACGCCAGCTTCACATCCATATTTTGCTGGAAAGAAACGTAACAAGGATTAGACGCCACGACACAAAATTACTCACAAAAATTAATCACATCACCAAACAAATTTAATGAAAATACGTGTACAGAGTCGATCTAATTAGTATTATGACCGTATCGTTCAGTTCGAATCACTTACCATTCTTCTCTCCAAACCGAATCCAATGGCCACCCATTTGTTGCTGATATCAGCTCCATCACTGAGCCTCACGGTAAACCGGACTTCACTGCCTGCGGACAGATAAGTCAAACTGAACCCCTTATGGATACCAGCACGTTATTTTGAATGAGAAAAATTATATTGTTATATTGCATGATATTTAAAAAACAAACCGAACAATAATCAGGGCGGAACAGATGATGTTTTTACATTAAAAGAAGTTCCGCCAACATGAAATGCTCCTGTAAGAAAAGTTGTCTTTCACTCTGCGATTGTTAGAACTACCTCGCTAATGGAAATGTTACCTGTGATTTGCCAGTTTACTGTGTATCTGTAGTCACTCTGTACGTTAATCTGTCCTCGGCAAGGATCGCTTTCATCTAATGTTCCATTGAATGAGGTTCCTTGACCAGCTGCAATCAAAATGAAAATATTACTTGTGAATGAGGCAACAAATTCAAAGATGATAATTATTACATTTCTTAATTGCACGCTATATTTAATTTCTTGTCAAAGAAGAGCTAAATTAAATAAAGCAAAATGATTTTAATTTACGTCGGGAAAAGTGAGGGGGTGTTTGGTTTTGTACAAACTTGTGTTGCAAATGCTTTTCACATGTTATGTGTAGACTGTCCACGTCTGATACATAGAGCACATATATTTGCACATGTTTACTAGTGTGTAACTTGTTTGTTGAATGTGTTAAAGAAATTCTGATAGAGGTACAAGGAACATACTTAGTGGAGTATAAAGTACTTCAGTCAATATCATTAGAGTTTAAGTACATTAAGTATAGGATTCTGATATTGCATTAACTTGATGAAGAGTATGATGTCTGTCTCTAATGTGCTGAAAATAATTTTGAACAGCGGCAAATATTCCAATAAACAGAACAAAAAGTAGATACTAAAGAACATATAAAACAGGCTCTATGTCCCCGGCTTCCAACGCAAGAACATACAAATGAAAGATGGGTCGCCATGCATTTCCCTCTGCTATTTCTTGATAAACCTTCGCCCAGAATGAAAAACAAAAGAAGCTTTCCGGTAAAAAAAAAAACCAGTAAGAATATTTATTTTGAAATTTGACCTGAAAATGACCTTAATGCCTTGACATGAGATTCTGGTTGGAAAATTAGAGTGTCAGTGATCCTGCAAAAGAACAAATTTTCCTCCAAAATTTAAAAAAAATTCATAGCATACGCTAGGATCGCACACAGGCAAAAACAAGTTTAATTTAATTTCAATGCACAAATTGTCTCCCAAAATCCCCATTGGAACTATCTCATTGACGGACGAGCAGGTTAATTATTGACACACTAATGGACACAAAGACTGTAAGTCGTATCTAATTCCAGGTGTTGTCAGTCAGCAAAGAATTCTCAGGTCAACTGGCTAAAATGCACACAATACCAGGTGAAGTAGCAAATTTTGCAGGTGGTGATAGACCAGATCTTTGTTAGTGATTTGCTTTTGAAAGTAATTTAAATGCAAACGTTCAATGAGTTACTGTATGAAAGTAATTTAAATGCAAAATTTCAATTTATTAGTGGTTACACCTAAACATTAAATGCAAAACTGAAGTAAGAACCAACTTTCAAGATTGTAGGATGACAGTCCTGCAAAATTCAACCTAAATCTGAAAAAGCTCTTATGGCTAACTACCAATTTCTGAACGTGTTTAAATTGATTAAAGCAAGGACGTAACCATGTAGAGCTTAGTTGCACAGAAAAAATATGTTTTTGTACTAGAAAATGTCTCCGTAAACAATCATATACATTTTATACCACGGATTTCATTTTCTTGTAGCTCTTTCCTGTCTCTTGATCTGTCCAGTTCATGGAGAACTATTTTGAACAAGAAAGTTGATGTGCTGGCCAAAAAGGTGGTCCAAATAACGCATGACCAAGATAAGGTAACTCGTTGAATAGTCATTAATAAAGACTTTGTAGAAATAGCAACAAGTTCAGATTATTAAAAACCTCGTTCAGATTATCATGACGCTATTTCTTCAGAAAAAAATTGTCAAAATCAAACAAATGCCCTCCAAGTATAAATTACGGTGACAATCCCGATTTTCGTCAGCAGTAAGGAAATAAATTGAAAATAATGTGTATTTGAAGAGAAATAAAATCTCATGTTTCCCTGAGACAAAGAATCAAGGAAATGAAACCCTTGATAAACACGAACTGTTTGCGCAATGTCGGCTTCCTGTGTACCAACGCTTGTACTGCTCAGATCTGAAGCAGCATCAGAAGAATTAGAGGGTTTCTTCTTGGAAAATGTTAGTGATTTACTTTTGAAAGTAAACATGTGTATGAAGCGTTAGAGTGGTGTGTTACAAAAAATGTGAAATTCCACGTTGTTCAACGTTTCACGGAAAGCAACCACTTGATAAAGACACTTCCAAAAAATGAAAAAAATAGTCTGTGACAGCCTGAGGTAAGGAACCATAGATCTAGGTAAAAATGTCAAAAGTGTCAAAAAGCCAAATTTCAAAAAGTCAAACAGTTTGACTATGGATGTGGTTAAAAAAGATTAACTTGACATGGTGATCTTCACACATAATAAGGTTAATTTGGATGTCACACATGAAAGGTCATCCAAATTGATAGAAAACGCATTTTATAGGGTTTTTGATGAACATCAAATGTGAAATAAAATTGAATATTTTACACTTTCATGCCAATTTATGGCTCTAATTACTAAAAAAATTTTTTTAACATAATGCAGACGTTTACACAGACAGAAGAGCCTAAATTAAACTAGCGTACCTGCATTGCACAAAATTTCTTTTATTGTTTAATTTGTTTCAATGAAAAATAAACCAACATCAGTTTGCGTTATTCGCGGGAAACAATAGTTTATATTGCATTTTTAATTTCTCCAACACTTCAGGTCAATTGAAATAATTTTATTTGCCACTGTCTGAGAGACAAGAAAATACCAGATCTGTGCTATTTTTGACAGCAATTTCACTTTGGGACAAGACAGAAAAGCAGAACAATTCCATAAAAATAAATTGTTGGACGAAAAGTTTCGCACCTGAGGCAGAA
>JBCAUG010417568.1:0-16129 GCA_038406175.1 Haplosyllis leylae
ATTTCATGACAAAGAAAGTCCCTGGTTTCTGCACAGAATGTCTCCATTTGAGTATTAGTGGGTAGTTAAAAATCCCACCGCTGCCACCATGTTATATTAGGTCGGCACAAACAATAACTATTGTTTTAGAGACTTTATTGTAACCAAAAATCAATATACAGCTTCGAGGGAAGCTACCATTACGCTGCACTGATATATACGATAGGTGGCGTACTATGACAACCACTGCTTCTTGTCCTCTGTCAGAATGCTTAATTGATCTACGAATACTTTTTCGGCCTAATCGTTTCCTGTCACCGCTGGTCGTTTCCTACGTCACCTGTTGCTTATGAGGAAATTGCCATACCAACCGGATACTTCTGTGTGTGTTGATCATTTGTCGGCGTGGGCTAATAGCTTCAGAATTGTATTTCCAGTGTACCTGACAAATAGGGTTGTTCTTTGTGACCATGTCTAGTTCCTGTTTTGCTCCTGGCAAAGTGTCGCTTTTAAGTTGATTTCAAATATCTAACAATTTTATTTACAGCAAAGTTCTATGCTTTTAGCATCGAGGAAAACGTGTCATTATTTTTTTACTTAACAGTATTATTGTTTCCCAGTGGATTGGGAAAATTATGTTACCACAAGAGATTATCTACAGCTGTAAAACACATAACTTTATGAGCAATGTAGGCCTTTCAAATTCCAGGGATAAATGTGTCAGACCGACTAACAGAAAATCACGAGTTTAACGTCAGAATGTTATTATCAATGTAATAAACTGGAGAGCGGCCAAAAATGCACTAAGTGCAGATTCGACCAAAAGGATGACCCGACATTCAAGAACTACGAACTTAAATAAGAGACACGAGCATCTTGTGTGGTGCTATTTGTATTAGATGTTCGAAGTAATACAATTCTATAATTCCACAAAATTATAGTTCGCAATCTCTTTTTAGGTTGAAAAATGGGCAGAAGAAATACTAATCTATGCAGAACTTTTCATGAAAGAATCAAAAAGTATCCAAAGAAAATTGCCAGACACGCAGCTAGAAACATAACACCGAGGAAGCATTTGCGTATTAATTTTTGTGCAAGTTGAGAAACATGATTACATCAAAAGAAAATCTATGCCATCTGGTTTTGTTCAATTCGTGCAATATTTTTGCAAATATCGGGAGAGGCAATGTTGACATTTATAAGTTTCAACCACTTTACGGCAATGTATGGAAACGCGGTGCGCCATTTGAGTAGAGCTGAAGGATTCTTTTACTTTCCATTTGCATTTGGATAGTTAATTCCACGCTGACTAATACAGTTGAAGTGGTACTCACCGTCAGAGCAAGATTTGCTTCAGTGTGTTAAAGGGACAGATGCAATCTTCTAACGTTTATCAAAGGTGCCAAAGTGCTGCTCACGAATTCCAAATTTGTAATTTTTATCAAGTTAAACACTTCTTTCTTTGTGCTCTTCACTCAAACCTTCCGATCAATCTGCTTAATGATCCATCAAATTCAGTATCCCGCACTTTCCTAAACTAGCTTGAATAAATAGGACATTTGACGAGTTCACCTGTTCAATACACCGCCAATGAGGCATCTGCAGAACAAACATTCATGTCTAATTTTACAGATCAGTTCGCAAATCTGCACCAATTATTCAGACTTTATTTTTGGAATTGTTTCAAACGATCGATACACGGAAGTTAAGATTGCTGACGGTACATGTTTAGTCATCGAGTTTTTCCATAAATTATACAAAGTTGGCTACGTTTCCAACAAAGGCTTACACAGAGGACAGCAAAAAAGATTCAGCAAATGAAATTGCCTCCAGTGGGAATAGAACTCGGAATCTCTTGATCAGCAGTCTCATGCTCTGCTTACTGTGCCAAGTTGACAATAGAGTGTCAGTCTGAATCTCTGAAGGCTTTATACAGCCATGCTCTATTCATTCGAGAAAGTAGCAGCTACCCCGTCCTTTACAGACGGGGACCAATGCAAGATCTTCACTCTGCCTACAGACATCCCATGACATTGATCATCCACTCATCACACAAACTCAAACTCAGTTTTCATTGCCCCTCATACACTTGGATATCAAATTCTTATCAGTACACCCAGGACTGTCAGCTGGCATCATTTTTAGTATGTTTACAGCATAGAAGCTCAAAATATAGAACTCAAAGGCTACGATCCAACACATGTCTATTTAGCATCAGAGTGCTGATCAGGAGGTCTTTCTCTTTCTCCATGCAAGCCTTTCTTTACAATGTTGCCAACCTTGTATAATTTAGGGAAGAAATGGCTAGAAGGTTTCACAGCTAAGTGACAGATCTTGGTTCAAACCAGGGCAAAGTCAGCAAATTGTCTTAGTTTGTTTAAGTAGACAAGAACCATGAAAACTCAACGGATGTAATATTTAAAAATACTATTATGAAGAGCTGATGTTTAATGCTTATAAAATGAACAATGTACAAGCAATTCATATAAAAATAAAATGTTTCAGACACTTATTTGCTACTGATTTGTCCATATTGCTAGGCAATTAATTAGAACTAAAAATTGAATCTGACCTGTGGTCATGTGTATATAGTTCAAACCTGCATATTGATATTCATAAGAACGGCATCCACTGACTTTCTCTTTGTGTGCATTGTCAGCATGTAATCAGGTTAGTAATTCGCTATCGATTAGACTTTGGTTTTAAAATAACAGTTTCAGGGGATTTTTCATTGAACTAATATTTGTTTGGGGGGAGGGGAGTGAATTGCAGTAGTTGATGTAAAAGGTGGTTTGCATAGACTTTAATATGTACTGTATGTACATTAAGTAAGTACTTAATTGGTAAACACATAGTCAGTACTGAATCAAGTCATTGACAATTAATCAGATCTAAATATTACTATTTTTACTTCTGATGTGGTAGTGCATCAGTCAGAACTTGCCTGTCATGGAAGTTTCATGACATATTTATAACTTATTTCAAATTAACAGTCAAAATCACGTATTTTTTCCATGATTAACGCATTTAGGGACCTGAAGCATTAAAATTAGGTTAATCACTTGAAGGGCCAAAGGCCCTGAATTTTTATCGAGGGTAACTTTAATCATGGTGATCTTGTGCAAGTTATCACAGTGCTCACTTTAAAAAATTGTAAAGTTTATGGTGACATTTGAGTTAGGGAAGTACATTTTTGGAATTATTGGCATACTATTAGTCTGATTACTTATGAATGTTTTTGTGGAGGATGTTGAGGTTACTGTTGGGTTGAGTAACATGTCATTTTCATCTAAATATTTTGTCAAGATGTCGTCATCGTCAGTATCAAATGGTACGAGTTGAAAGTTTCCTTGCACAGAAGGAGGTACTTGTTGGTCTAAATTTTGATCAGGGTTAGTGGTATAAGTAATTTCTGCAAACTGTGCACTGTTAATCGTGCTTTCAGGCTTTTTCTTGGCAAATTTAGTCTTTTTTGCAGGTATCACTAAGTCAGCCAATGCTTGATACATTTCTTTCTTCTTTGATTTAGGGCATTTAGTTGAATACTGATGTATATATAGTGTTTTCATTCTTGTGGCTAATGATCACCGTAATGTACCTTGCCTCAAATCCTTTATCATTCAGTGTACCTATACATGTTGCTCTTATGCTGTGGTTGGTGTAATTTTTGTCTTCAAGATGAGCAGATTTTGTGAGAAATTTCATGAATCTCTCAAGAGGATCATGGCCAACTGGGCATGCTTCATACAGCTGACCAGAAACTGGATGTATCTGTTTCTGTATCTGCTCTGTATCTGATAATAAACTACACAATGTCATTCTCGGTTCAACTAAAGTGAATACTAGATTAATCTTGTGAAAACCTTATTACTACATGAGACTTATCTCGTGTATACTACTCAATTTAACAAGCATCTTCTTGTGTGTACTGTTTAATAAAGTCTTCACACAATCAGGCTCGTTGGTCTTACACTATTTGACAAGAATGCTGTTGCATTAACTAAGTTACTACTATAAATATCTCATCAATATTTAAATTTCCACGACTATTTTCTCATGAAAACTTCCTGTGTTATTGTTATTTACTTGGGAATTTTCTGTGTAAACAACACCACATGGTAAACAGGCTACATATGAGAAAAGTCTTGTATATTACAAAGTACTTGTGAGAACTTTCTCGTAAGTGCTAAAATGTAACTGGACAAACCGGAGCCAGGTTCACTAGGCTAACTGGCCCTCCATATGTGTGAGTACTCAAAATTGTACAAACACATTAAATATACAATGGCAAGCAACTCTGATGAAGATGGGAACATCCCAGTGCAACCCTCTCCTATTTTTGATGGTGAGATGTGGGTAGACCCACAATCTGGAACATCTGGAACATCTGGTACCTGTACAGACCCCTTGGAAGCACACAGCAGTTCACTGCTAGGTAATACAACAACCACATATCAAAGACATCTAGCCTTTCATGTAATCAACCCAAAATAACTTAATTTAATGTAAAAAAAGGCCCATTTCTATTCAAAAGAGACCTATTTTCTGGTACAAAAGTTCAGATGGTATTTATGCACGAAGTAAGTCTTGTAGACACTAAAGTCCAAATGAATATATTCTCATATAAACTTTAACAGTGCATGTAGTAAACATGTATGAGAAAAATCTCATGTGGACTAAAATGCATTCTAGCATCTTATCGGCAGAAATGTAACTGTGGGAAAATTTCTAAGTCATGTTTCTTTATGAGATAATTCTCGTAAAGATCAAAAAAAAGTTTGTCACTCTGAGAACAGTCTCAGGGGCACGTTTTTACCTACATTGCCAGTCCAGGGACATGCTTTGCATACATCATGCTGCACACAATAACAGTCTTGTAGTAACTATTAATCTTTATGAGTATATACTCATGAACACTACCTCTTACACAAGATAATTCTCGTTTAAAGAAAAATTCCCTCGTACTTTTTCTCATAAAAACTTAATCATCCACCGTGTATGGCTACATGCACTTGCGCATGAGATCATTCTCATTTGTATTATAGTCTACACAAGATTCTTCTCGTGTGTACCTTGCCTAATTAACTAAAACTGATACTTTTTATCTCCAGCTCTCAGGACCATTAGAAAAAGTTGTTGAGATCTGACACCTACTTTATTTATATATTTCAGTTTTTAGAACATATTAAATTCTGTAAAGTAATACTGAATATTGTGAAAGTAAATATGGAATACAGTGCATATTATGCACATTTTAATTTTTATTTGAAGTGAAAATGTGAAAAAATAAAGAATAAATGACGGAATACATAAATTGATAAGGAAAACCTGTATCGAAACTCAGAGTTTATCAATTGTTGTTGCGCTCTTTTATCGTTGGCATTCAGTGTAATGTGTTTAACTGGATCTCATTTAACGTAAATTGCACATGTTTACTTAAGGATGTTAGTCATGAATGTTGCAGAGAGTGAAGCTTTTAGTAGAAATTGGATTAGATCTGGGTATGCATCAAGTTTCTTCTCTTCTCAGTGTTACACAATAAACTTTGTTTTTGCTAGATTAAGCATCAATTGCGAGATGATAATTCCCGAGGTGTCCACCTGCACTTGCATAACACATACCAAACTTGAACCTGGTCCATAGTATTTCTCCTAACCATTGCCTTGAGAAGGTGGATTGTGCAATTAATGCTCAAAATACTTTGTGAGTTTTTAACTTGATTCTCTTGATGGAAAAGGCTAATATATACACTGGTTGATTAATGCAGCCTGTAGAATTACATGGTGCCCGAACTGTCCTCGAAAGAGTTAAATTGAATCAGAAAGATAATTTAGCTTAATTGGTAAAGTATTAGAAAGTATTATTGTTTCATTGGCCTACTCTTGCAATTTAGACAAGTTACATTGGTAATTTCTTGAACATCATTCTCGGAAGCCGGACGGGAAGTCACCGCTGTTCATGGTGCATTTTGTTGAATAATGCAGTGTCACACAGGATCCCTGGCACTTCTGTAAACAATTAGCATTCCAAATATGACTTCAGGTCAATTGCTCAGCTGTTGAGCCCAAAACAACAGCAAGACGAATTTAAGATTAATCCTCAGAGAAATGTACTGCACACATCTTCTTGAAGTTCCTCGTGAGCTCAAAACTGAGGATAACAAATATGTAATCTACTAATGCTAATGGGTTTAGCATAGTAAATCACATCGTTGTGAATAGACTACTCCTCAAGTTTTCCTGTCTACAAAATGTTCATGTTTGTCAGTATTGACAGTAGCACAATCAGTACAACATAAGAACTTTTATTTCATCAGATCTAGCAATGAATATAACGCTCTATTTATCTTTGGATCTGAAGCCGGCAGTGCTACACTGTCACAATCATTTCAGTTTGTTCTACGCAGCATTATCCTTTCATCAACACTACACAAGACAGAATTAAACTAATTACAATGTTAATTAAACATTCACAAGAATAAGAACCAAGTGTTTGAGAGTTGTTGTCACAAACGTCTCGTTATTTTCATGTCGGCATACCTAGGATTAAATCTACTCATTGCTGTTATTCCAAATCAATGTTTCCGAGATGCTTCTGAACAATATAAGTCTGCATCACGACTACCACGAGAAATGTCCAAATGGAATTATGAAACTGTGGATATTTAACACAGTACGCAGGTGTTCACTTGTGCAGACATCGTTGCTGACTTACTCTTGTTACCATGTCCTCTTTATGTTGTGGAAGCCGCCCACACTGCACTTGACATAGGACACCTGACAGGACGTATTCCTTACAGAATCCAAAATAACACAATGGTGATTGAGCAAAACATCACTTAATGCTTTCCTTTCATTACTGTCAAAGAACTTCCTTGATCTGAAAATTTCTCTTAAATCACGAAATTTAATTATCTTTGTGGTTGTCTAATTTGTTTATTGATTCCTTCGATACCAAATATCTACGGAACGAAAAATAAATAGATAAATTCTTTTTTCAGCCAAATCTTCCAATCAACTCTGAGACGAACATTTATATATTTTTTAATTTGAAATGTTGAAATAGGTCAGCAACACTGTCAAAAAACTGTGAAAACATCCATAGAATGGAGCCATCAGATTTGTTTAATACCAAACGAAAGACCACTTATGAAAGAGGGAAATATACATGCTGAAAATTATCTGAAATACTGAAATCTCAACATTTCATTTTTCGGGGTCCTCTTGTCTCCTCTTTTACGGCAAAAGCTGGTCCTCTCCATATGTTTAGTCGACCGCGTACAAACGCCAAGGGTCGACTAAAGAGAAGGATATTTTGTGATCTCAGATAGACCTAAAAACGGTCCTTTCCACTTGAATTCACCTGAAAAACAGAAATCTTCATTGATGAAATGTTGGAAGACAATGTGTTGTTTCTCTTTATTTTTGGTGTTGCTGGTTATTGGTCTCTAAATTGTTGTCAATAATTTCTTGTGTAAACCAGTTATTATTTCTGCACATTTCCATGGCCTTGGAAGTTACTGCACCGTAGCGTGTATATCATTTGAAAAATGTAATATTCTGTGACGGTTTAACAGATGTAGAAAGCAGGTCTGTTAAACTTCATGCACAGGTTTTATTTCTGTCGACTCAACCAGGAATACATTTTAAAAAGGAGTAGGTTTCAAGTCTATTCCTAATTGATTTTGTTTTCATTTTCCTCTAATGGAGATAAGAGTCTTGAAAGGTCAATCACAGAATTTACCTCCCAGTATCGAAAAAGTTACGGTCGTAATTGGAAATGCGGGAGCAGTTTAAATATTTACTTCCAGTTTCAGAAAATCAGCTTTGAATCCAGAAGTTCACTGGCCCTTTTCACTTCACTGTTTTCCACCCTGTTCCGTGGCCGATATGTTCAATGGATAATAAGGGTAAGCCGGTGAACCTACCCTTATGCATGTGTGCCATCATAACGGTGGATTTGTCCCATTTTCCGCGAATAGATGAATTTCAGGTCGCAATAGATCTGCATGATTAATAAGGAAGCAATAGCAGTTTCGAATAATGTCTTAAGACTTTGGGCATGTAAAATACATAAAAAATTCTTTTGGACATATTTGTGTTACACAGTGCAAACTCTGTTTCATTTCTTTTGAACAAAGATTCACATAAATATTTATTAATTTCTCTATACTGGAGGGCAAAACTAACACGCAAACAGACTTCACAGAGGAACTTGAAACGAAGTAAAATGAAATAGGTTTGGAGGATTCTCAGTTTCCCCACTGCAATAACGCGGTTGTTGTTACTACCTCTTTTTACATTTGAAGGTCAAAGTGCACCTTGAAATAAGCTACCTTGCGGATTAGCATTTCTTAGAACTCGAAACAAACGATCCCGAGCTGACAGTCAATAACGCTAATGGCCCTGACAAAATCGGATACCAGCACAAGTCTATTGCGATACTGAAATTTGCAATAAACTGCTCTAACTACACTGTGATGAAATTATGAAATTTATCATAGATCGTGACAATTGCTACCAGATAGCGCTGCATTTCCAGTTTGCTTTGTGGAGAATATTAGTATTAGTTTTAATATCTTAATATTAGTTTTAATATTAGTTGTAACATCTTGTTCTAACAATGCAAAACATTATTCTTTGTAAATAAGTTGAATTTGACCATTCTTTTGAGCTAATCAGCGAATGACCGACATCAAAATCGTTTCTTGAACCCAGTGTGAAATCAGAAAGGATAGACGTGATTAGAACGTTTTGATGGGCAATAACCAGAGATTATATCACATAACATGAATCGGCCGTTCTACTTGGTCCATAAAAATCTTTTCAGATGCATATTAATCGTGTTCATAGGATGTGTGAGAATACCCACCGTTACACCACTCAAAAGACCCAGCTCAGGTGCAGAAGACTCTCGCCTTATCAGGAAGTTATTGTGATGATGGCAGTAACATCTTCTTGCAAGATATTGTTATATTCACACGATCGACCTTCCACACTACAGGATGTTTTCACAAATTATTACACATGATACTAATTTGTTTATTTTCTGGTCAAAACAAGTGTTTCTGACAAACAAAACTATTTACTGCTTCCTGGCATTTACTCGGTTGATAACCTGGTCGCATTTTGTAGAATTGTTTTCTTTGTTCACAACAACAGAATTTTAAATGCTTTAACAGTATTTCCCATAAGCCGTATGGCTTAAGTTGACTGAAACTGTTTTCCACTTTACTAGAATCAACGTGTCATTGTTACAATTAGAATTTCTAGTTTTTAGCCAAGCTGTTTCACCAGCTGTGAAAGTGAAAGGGACATGCACAAGTGGATTGTGAGATTTGTTTACAACATACCACCTAAAAAACTTGAAATTGTGGATTATTTGGGATTGACACATCATTCCTACAAAAAGATGTCATTTCAAAAGAATTTCAAATGATAGAAATCAGTAAATCCTAAAAGATTTGGAAACTACATGTCATTTCCCATGCCATGTTGCCAAATAGATGTTTTTTTCAAGTGAACAGCTGTGCCGTAAGTCAAACGAAGGCTTACTTGGGCTGTAATTTCCAACCAGTCTTTTCAGAACCGCAATGCATCGAAGTTGTAACGACCTGATATTACTAAAATACAACTCACTGATGAATCAGTAACTACTAAAGAAACTATTTCTGAATGTAGAATTCAAAAGTATTTGGATCCTGTGGTTATCTATGTACAATTCTTATAAAAATAATCACCGCGGGGAGGGCATTCTCGAAGAGAATGCACGACCTAAGGTGATTATTTTTTGTAAATCCTGTCCATTTAATTGCTATTAGAACTCAATTGATCTACGAATGGAGTGGTAACTGACCTTCCTTGCTGTTGGTCATGGCTCATTGCATTGCGTTCGCGCCTTGGTTGACGAGTTGATCATTTCTACTCAATTGAGTACTGGCCTCATTGTGTAATTTTTGGCATTCTGTCTGCTTATTTCGGATGGAGAGGACGTGGTTTCTTGCTCTGCTCGTGGTGGTCAGTGTACATCTAGATCTAATGGCTTCGTGGTACGACGACGATTATTCTTTGGCAGGCCTTACACAGGAGAGTCATGAGAATGACATTAAGTCAATTAGTTCTGACAAGGAGCCAACTGATCCTGAAAGTAATTTCAGATTGCTTCTGGAGGGGGCGAAGGCTCTTAGCAACAATATATCTCAGATTTCGAACTTTGATGACAAGGTGTTTCAACTATCTCACGGTGAATCGGTTGAGTCAGTCAGTCAAGGAGGTGATGTCACTTCAAGTGGATACATTTGAAACTCCATGGCATCATCTGGCCCAGTGTCTGATAGGAGTATTGATGTAAGTTTTATGTTTCTACAATATTTGTAAGGGGTCTAAATTTGTGTGCAAAGAATGCTAAATTGTCGGTAACTCAGTTGGGCTTCTTCTTCCTCAAATGATTGTTTTGGTCATGTGACCTGCTTGGAGCTCTCTGATTAGTGGAAAAGTTCATAGCGTCACTTGAAATCGAGGCTGGTTGTGAAGAAAAAAAGATTGTGGTTTTTTCAAAAACTTATTTCTTGATTTAAAGGCTATTCCTGAGATGCCAGAACATGGCCTTCACAGAGGAAATGAGAGGTATGAACCTCAGGTGTCTGACATCAGTGACAGTGAGCTTGTTGGAGTGGTTAATTCTACAGAAAAAGCCAATGAAAGGGAAGGCCACAAGCCGTTTGCCATTTTCCAACCTGTTTCCTCGCGAAAGGTGGCGGTGTGAAAACTACAACAAAAACAGGCCAATATTCAGCTGTTAAACCCTTCACGCAGTAATGAACAGATGCAAGAGCTTACTAAGAGGAGGTGGGTACATTTCCTGCTATTTCTGTGCTTTTCTAAAGATAAAAGTGAAAATTTTTGTTTTTGGTGCAAAAGCATTCACGCGACCTTGAGAGCCACTGATGCATGCACGCTTGCAAAGCAGCTCCTTTAACAGTGATTTATTGCCATTTCACAGCGTCCAAGAGTCTTCAAAAGCCAAAATGAGATGAGCCATTGGGGCATACGAACGATGGCGTGGTTTGCGAGGACAAACTCACAGTGCCAGATCCACTGCAACCTGGACCCAAAATAATCGCCCGATCCCACCATTACACGAAGTAGCCTGCAATGTTGCCGACTTGAAAAAGGATGTTTGCGAGTTTATTGTCAAGATAAGGAAGGAAAACGATGATCAGTATCCAGGAAGTTCTCTCTATGATTTGTTACAAGGACTTTCTATGTATTTGGAGAGAGAACATCATTTTGAAAATAAACTCATGTCCGGTGCCTTCAGGGAAGTGCGAAATACATTGGACAATTTAATGAAGGAATGGGCCGCTGAAGGTGTTCCAGGTAGACCAGAGAGACAATACATCAGTGAAGACCACGAGGAAATATTATGGAGCAAGGGAATATTGGGAGAGGACTCTCCAGACAAGCTTTGCAGAACAATTTTTTTTCTCATTGGAGTATGTTTCGGACTGAGAGGGTTGAAGGAATAGCATGATTCATGACGGTACCCTGACTGTCAAATTAATATTGTTAAAATTGATGGAAAAGATGCATTAGTGTATCGTGAACTGCAAAGTAAAACATGACAGGGGGGCATCTCTGACCGAGGTAAGCCTTCTCCTCATATTTCATATGCATTCTGCAATGGCTACCGACCTTGTTGCTTCATTGAATTGTTCAGGAAATATTATTTTTTGGCTCCACCTACAACCCATTCATGGAGAAAGTTCTATGTGCAGACAGACAATCAGTGGCAGCCTGGTTCAGATTACTGGTTTACGAACAGACCCGTAGGGAAAAATACTATAGGCAAATATATTCAGTCCATGATGGAAGAGGCTGGTATCGAGGGGGTCTTTAGAAACCATAGTACTAGGAAAACAACTTGCACAAGGCTATTTCAGAAGGGGGTAGATCCACAGCTTATTAAAGAACAGACTGGTCATAAGAGTGAGGCCATCATGCGTTACAAAAAGTCGAACATAGAAATGAAAAAACAGGTTTCCCACATGCTATCTGTTCTCCCAGCCGAAATGAATGCTATTAGAAATTCACAAAGTTTGATGCTGGCCAGGGAAGAGAAGTTAGAAAAAAAACACGAAAAGCAGGTGGAGTCGGTTGGTTCAAAAATTTCTGAGCAAAGCAAAGATGGACATGATTCTGTTGTTGTTGACTCAGATAAAGGTCTTGACGTTCATGTTCCAATGGGTGCCAGTTTAGATTTTTCGAAATTACAAGGTCTGGTTAATATTCACTTGCATTTTCATGGTAAATGAGCAGAAAGTTCGAAGTTTTGTTACCACGTGTTTCTGTACTCTGTAAGTGTCATGGCTACTCAAATACATTCAGTTATTGTTACAAAATGTCTGCCTTTGTTGTGTGTACTAATAGCAATTAAATGGAGTCATGCGGAGAGCGAATATTCCAAAAATAGAATGCATTCTGACCACAAAGAAACTTCACGCTGCGAGGGATTTACTTTAAAATATGTTTTGTTCCTCAAGGTGTGTTGTCTCAATCGGATACCTGGGCAACAGGTGAGTACTCATCTCTATATCTCCCATCTCCACCTGAGAATTCTTGTTAATGAGTAATCGATTTCCAGACCAAAGTAAATTTGCGCGGAGGATGCGCGAGGGACACTTCCTATTTGTTAGCTTTCGAATGAAAATTCGAGAATTAAGTGATCCTCTTGATGAAATAGTACTATTTTTTGTACACATATTTAACGTAATAATCTGGCGTCATGACGTCATTCGAGAGCTTGCTTCCGTTGCCATGCAGGGTTACTTTATTAAAGTAATTTTTCGCACCATTAACAGAATGCGGAGTCAGTATTTATGATGACGCAGGAAGGGATATACCTCCGGATGATTTCTTCATAGTCAATGGATGGGAGGCCAGGATTCACGAGTTCCCGTGGATGGTTCGTTTAACATTTAGGATAGTTTATTTTAATTGCTTACTTAATTGCTTGACTTACATGTCAACATAATTTACACGTGGTGCATGTAGCAAGGGGAATTTGAAGCGAATATTTGCTGAATTATTTAAATGGCAAAGTAGTGTCAATTATTGTCATGTCTTCGAACTAATCGACTTCCGGATAAATTAAATTTTGAAACGCATCGGTTCTGGGAGGAGAAACTGCCACGGGGCAAAACATTTCTAAAATTTGCAGCCAAAGTCAAATTATCCGTACGCGAAAACTTGTTCTGTATCTGGAAGTCACTGTAGCTCACTTGTAATGTACATTGTCAATCTGTGGTTGAATGATAATCAACCAAAAGAAAGTGAATCTTTTCTAGAATTTTTACAAAATACACGTTTTAACTTTCGCATGATTAATTTTAATAGGATTTCAAATGATAACTAGTCTGGCGTTGAATTTAGTTATAAACTCCTAATAGACGCAATGTCTTTTGAAATTTTCTACATAATTCTGAATCGTACATTCTGTACATTACATTTGTAGGCAGAATTAAGACATAACGGAGGACATGAGTGTGGAGCCGTTATCATAAACTCAAGATGGGTTCTTACTGCTGCCCATTGCATCGATGATGGCGAGTTAGTCCTCCACGATTCTTTTAAAAAAACTATCCTAACTAGTTGTTTTTTAGGGGGTGGCAACGAGTGACTCTAGGCCAATTAAGGCCCCGTTCCCACTTGGCGACAACGACACCATTTTCCTGTCGTCAAGTGTGAATGGTCTCATTGGTAACCATGCAACCCATTTCTCTTTGTCATCAGAAATGGGTGCAGCACCTATCCGTGACGACAAAAACATTGATTAAAATGTATCGTTGTCGTCAAGTGAGAACAGGCCCTAATTGACTAACTGGTGACAAAACATTGATTAAAATGTATCGTCGTCGTCAAGTGAAAACGGGCCCTAACTGACTAAAACCCCACAGTATCTCAAAGGAAGCCTTTTGATAGTGATGAAGAGGTAGACTACCATAAAAACTAGTTACGTTTAAAGTAAAAAAAATTATAATGGTAATTATGATTGTGTTACAACTTAGAGATTTTTGTTACAACGTTAGAGAAGCTGATGAATTGACGGTACGAGTTGGAGAGCACGACCTCGAGAACCCAAATCCGGACATGATCGAGTTCGGCGTGGAGTTCTTCATCCTCCATGAAGATTACGATGGAAGCGGAAGCGGCGGAAGTGACATTGCGTTGGTCAAGGTAAAACAATTCAACGGGTTGTATAATATGCATTGCGTCAGTATTCCCTATATTTGCAACATTTGCAGTTAATTTTCAAGTGCGCCGATACACTTGATTTGGTTAGTCATGACCAAATCAACAAAGTACAAACAGACATTATCGTGAATTTTTGAAGAAATAAAGTAATTTATCATCCTGAAGGGGTCACGGAGGTGTTTATCATCTTCAGGGGCATAGCTCCTTGACCTCTGAAGGATGATAAATTGTTTATTTCTGATCAAATTCATGATAATAGGTTTCTCATTATGCTTACTCATGATAAACACATAGTTTATCATGAGTTTTGGCAAAAGCCAATCAAAAGTCTTAAAAAGTATCCAAACAAAAAGAAAAACACTTTTACAATATTTAAAAATCAGCTTCTGAACCAATAAAAATGATCAAAAAGTCGGGGCACGCACCGAGCATATGAGAAACAGCATTCTGGTACCACAATACCTCGATCAATCTCTCAATTCCATATCGCAAATCAATGCATGCACTCCAGCGTCAGGAGAAAATCTGCATCCAATCAGTTCCAGGTTTCATGGCCCATTCACATCCATCGAAAACGTAAGCGGAAACGAAAATGTTCTTTGATGTTTGTAGTATTTTAAAAATATTTTTTGCGTTTGCTTTTTGCTTTCACTTTTATTCGGTTTGAAAAGGCAATCGCCTTTAGCCTTCTAACAAAGTCACGTATTTAGTAATTTATTTAGTAATTTAACAGTCATAACTTGTAGACAAGTGATGAGATTCCTGGAGGAGAGATTCCCAACTATGAGAATGTGACTGCCGCCTGCAAACCTGACAGAGATTTCGGTGGAGCTTACGGATCAGCGAGCGGATGGGGTCGTTTAGAAGATGGTAACTAAAAATAACCAAAAAACCCCAAAAGTAACCAAAAATAATTAGTTAACCTATTTCACTTTGATAATCTATGAAATAAATGCAGAGTAGTAAATTAACCAGGTGGTGAGAGCGCAACAGTCTTGAACTACGTAAACAATCCAGTTTTGGACCAACAAGAATGTTTCGACTGTTTACCGGACTACATTCTACCAGGGATGTTGTGCTGGGGATACTGTGGCTCCAACAACAGAAGTACTTGTAATGTAAGTATTTACCCTATTTTCTCTAAAAAAAGTGAGTAAATCTGGTACAAATATCTTGGATAATTGCAATAAAAAATCAGTTGAATAAGTTCTATTTTGGACATTTTGTGGGGCTGCTGTAACCCCATTTTTGGTGGTGTCTACCCTGGATTTGAAAGCCGAGGTGGATGTTGTCGCCTCTATGTGTAGTGTTACCAATACACAATGGATTCTTCATCCTGAGATTCACCTCTAAGTGCAACATCTGCCAAACCTCTTGACTGCCAACATGGTAATCGACCCCAGAAAATAATAGTTGAGGCACAGAAAGGTGGTGGTCGATAAATTCAGGCTTTGCAAGTGGATTCTTACCTCCAAAAAAACCCTTATATTTTGAGGAAATTCACGTGTACTCCAGACAACTTTCGAAAACCAATAATCACCAATTATTAATTGCGAAGCCCTGTTCACACGTAATCTTTGCGTTTGTGTCAGTGTCAACATTTGCATGAAAGTTTAGTATGGATTTTATGGTCACGCAAACTTAAATACTGAGCAGGCCTACGTCATCACAGGCACTATGGTGTTATCGGATCGTCTCAGTTAGTGTTTGTGTTTCTGGCCTCTGTTTGAGTTTGTGGACACTGTGTGGGCCTAAATTCACAATGTCCTCGTAGTCTAGTTTAATTGGCAAAGTGAAGCAATTACTTCAGGCAAGAGCTAACTAGAGTGTGAGGATGTTACAAACTGTTGGAACGAATAGGGACGCTTCTTTCAGTACCATGTGACTTTTTGGTCACA
>JBCAUG010417679.1:0-16129 GCA_038406175.1 Haplosyllis leylae
CATGAATCCCTGGGGATAGGTCGGCTATGCAGCGGGCGGTATGCCTCTTGCGTTCACGCAGGAGGACTTTCTTGTTTCATAAGAATTTGAGGTTAACAATTCCTTCAAAATGGCTTGCATAACTTGGAACAACTGATCTCTCCCAATGGAAGAAACATCTTTACAAACATGATACAATATTGCTAATAATGAATAATACCAACCACAATCTGCACAATACCAGAAATATTATAATTTTCAGATATTACTTTGAAAACCTTAATATTATTTCACTAGCATACGTAAATTGTTTTTGAAAATATTTAATGTAACTGCACTTTTACTGGTATGACCTTGTAAAATTCAGAGGAAATGTTCTTTTAGATATTTTGTCTGTTGATCTGACAAGCATGAAAAAGGCCAGGAAGACTTTTCTCTCAGGATCAGTTCTTGGTGGAAAATTATAGGATGACTGATTGCAGACGGTGAAATCCTAGAAGAATTCTACAGGTTAGTTGCCTCAACACCGCAGATTTGATGTGATTTGAAATGCTTTGGCACACGTGCATCGATGACTGCTAGGAATTCAACTTAGATTTCATGTCAAATACAATCTATTTACTTTTCCTGTCAATCCTGCTTACACCTCTGTTACAAAAAGGTTTCTCAAGTGTCCGGTGATGCTCTCTGCAATATGTCTCTTTCAATTTGTGGTCTTTTACCATTATTTGCTTTACAGCGATGCAACGATTGTTCGGCAAATCCCGTCGGATTTGAAGTGGTTTGCTTGATAATGGACTGTTGATGTTAAAGAACTTTTGGGAGATTTTACTGATTGCAGGCAGATGAGTAAATTCAGATTTTAGTGCTGAAAAGTAAAGAGCGTCGATTGGTTTTCTGGTTGCCAAAAGAAGGCGTGGCCTAGTTTGATGAGAACTGTCATTTTCCATCATACACACAACAGCTGTAAGTATCATCATTTGCATCCTCTCATGTCATCATACAGCTTTGAACCCGATAGGCCACTCCTTCTTTTTGATGAATTCTCCCCCTCGATGAAAAGCACCCACTTCAACAGTTCATGTTGTCAGCTTAGGCACTTCATTGCCCACTTTCACTAAGTTTGTGGTCAAGTGAGAGGAACTTGGAAAACGTTTTCAGCTGCTTAAACGTTAGAGAAAGTTTACGAACACTCAAAGTTTTTATCGTGTGGACCATTCGGTTTAATTACGGTGTATAATGAGTGTTGACGTGATGTATCAACCATATATGCATTCGCCATACTTTGGAACCAGCTACCAACGAGCTGTGTCAACTTCTACGGATCCCTTCAAGGTGAGTGAATTAACTTCCTTCCAGACGTGTACATTCCCCTCGAGAGCCAAACTCAGAGAAGTATGCGTTAATTCTATTCAGCCAGAATTTCTGTATCTTGCACTGAGGCTAAAAAGGCACTTTATGAGTAATACGGGCCCAAAGAACGGCATAACTTGCAATCCTGCCGACTTCGGTTTTGCCAGCCGGTGGGGCAATCCAGAACCGAGAATTCCACATTGGTACCTCACAAACCATTACAATGACATAGTAATCATTTCATCTTTAACTCTCAGCTAATCAGTAAATCAGTTGGCTTGCAACTACAACTGGAGGAATTCCTTTAACCACCATTCCATCACCTCTCATTCATTCTCTGGAGAGAATTTTTGGCAATCTTTTTGTCCAAATGTGTGTGAAAAGGCATTCTTGTGATTTGTCATTCCGTCATTGATGAATTTCAGAAATTCGGCTCAGCCACGCTGAAAATGCACGACGGTCTATTCGACAGTGGTACATACTCCAGCAGCTTCAGTGCCCCGTCGGCAACATCCTCGGCCCCAGCCGCTGCAGGATCAGCGGCCGCGGCGGCAGCTGCCACGGGCATCAAGGCAGAAGAAGGCCACTTGGATAAGGACAACCAGCCACAGACTACTCAGTACTTAAACCCGTCATGTGTCGTTTTCACTTACTTCTCTGGGGATATTGCTTCTAACGTGGATGATCATTTTAGTAGATCACTTTCTGATACACAGGGATCATCTAAAGGCGGGTCTCCTTCATGGAAAGGTGAGTGGTTTTCAGTTTTGCTTCCTGGAAATTACTAAACGGTAACTATATATTAATTTTAAGACTAAAAGAAAAAAGGACCCTGCAAAAAGGCATTCAAATGTATTTCAGAAGGTAAAACACAGCAACCAGTAAAGTAAGAAGTAAGAATATCAGTACATACCCTGACACTGTCTGTGATATCAAGCAGAGTAACAGAAATAATTCAGCCCGGATCGGTGTATGCCGATACGGGGCTTATAGAATTGGAAGCTCAGTTTGTAGGAATTGGTAAATTTAGAGAATGCAGAAAAAGTCCTCTAAATTGTAAAAATAAAATCCCCTCCCCTTCAGTTCCAAAAAAAAAGAGACCCATCTCTAAATTGTAAAAAAGAAAAAAATCCTCCTCCTCTTGAATTGCAAAAAGAGAGACCATCCTTCCTCTAAAGTTCCACAAAAAAGGCCTTCCTCTAAGTCCCCCCCCCAAAAGTCACTGAAGCATGCATGGCATAGGAAGCTGGGGGTCTTTTTGCGCCATTTTCAGGTTTGCTCTTGGTACGTCACAGAAATTCTCAAACGAGTTTTTTTTCATAATGGCTTGATCTAAGTCGACAAATTTGTCTAATGCAATCCATTAGTGATATCTCTTCCATAAGCATCAAAATGGAATTAACTGGAAGACTTACAGTTGCATGCAATTATAAGGATATTAGAAACAGAACTTCACAGATCTGACAACCATAGCCGTATAAATGTAAAATTTGAAATTTACCTTTGAATTTCTCACACTCACTTGATTGTAATTTTACATATGTATACCAATTGAAAAAAATCTATGATGAGATCACCATGGAATAATAATCTGTAATTTACTTTTTTAGTCAAATTCTCCTAATTAGACGAAAAATTGGAATTTTACTGTGAATTCAAATGTAGCAAGAATCAGTTTTTGAAGCTCACATTACATGCCCGTGGATATGGATTTCTTCTGTTTAGTACTTCTAAAACTATCAGCCCCTTTTGGTCTGATAAAAATGTCGAGAAGTGAAACAAAGTGAATAGATCAGTTTGGGAAGCTTTTCCATGGTCTGACAATAGATCACAAGAGATCGTATGTTTTGACATACATACCAAACGCATGCTCCCACACCTTTACCCTGTTATCGTCTACTGATGCTCTACGATCCCCCTTTCTCAATCTCTTCACCCTTCCAACTACAAAAATACAAAATAAAGTCATACCTCTGTGGGATTTTTTTTGTGTCATATGAAAGTTTGTCCTCTACAAATTGATAAAAGTTTGTCTGTATTTTTGTGGAAAGTTTCAATTTGTCAAAAAAAAAACCCCAAAAAAAAACAAAACAAGCAAAAAAAGGTTGGTTTGTGAACAAAATTTAATTTAGTAGGAAAAAATTGGCTACATATGCAAAGACTATTCCTTACGTGGAAATAAAATGACATACATTATACTTTTAAAATATGCTTTTGAAGTATCTTCTGTTGTCAAAACTAAAGCTAACGCAAACTAAAAGAAATTAGCAAAGAAGCTGACAAATTCTTTGGTACCTATCTTAACTTTGGTCTTTCTCGTTTGTTTTTCCTAACCTGTTGTCTGGTTACAAACAAACACTAATATCTGGTATTACTATTCTATAATTAGACGAAAACCCTGAAGTTTCTTTTTGGACGTTTGACTGATAACCCTTATATTTCTACACAGACGAACACAAGCAGCTTCTTTTCCCGTGGAGAGGCTGTTGCTTCCCGTCAGCGGGTTCAGCTCCCGTGAAGCTGACACGTTCTGCCCGCTGGACGTGTCCATCAGCCACCGATGGTCCTTATCTGCTATCCCCTGAAGGGTTCTGATGGTGTCCGAGGGTCTGTTATCTCAATTAGGCGGCGTATTTACACATGCAATGACAAGCTTATTTTACGCCGAACAAAGATGAGGAATTTGGAAGACGTTCAAAAATAAATTTTGGAGTAGAGGCAACAATTAGTGTCCAGTTACTTTTCAGTTACACTTGGAAGAGATTCTAATTTTGAAAATAGTGTCGACTTTGTCTGAAAGCGGAAATACTGGACCTGTTTATGATTGATTCTTGGTGACTGCTGTCAACAACGCTAAGTTGCGGCCATAATTTACTGAAGCTCCCGGAACTTGGTTTTAACACATTTTCTTACGCTTTGTTAAAAACATGACCAGTTCAGTTGAATCAGTCCAGACTGATACTCATCACAGTCAGTCATGATTAATGTAGCCTAAATCAACATACTGAAATAGAATCAGCGATCCTAACTAAGTGCTATGGTGACCAAATAGTCTTGTGTTTTGAGACAAATCATTTGTGAGCATTTCGTTTTTTAGATTTTTTGTCATTTCAGTACAGTATCTTCAGATCCAGTTCGGCAATTTTGCACAGTTTAGTTTTTATTGCAGAAAGGTCTTTGCACATCTGCCAGCATGCAATATCTTCGTTTGCAGTTAGCAACTCTGATAGCTGCAAAACAGCTGAAAAACCAGGCTCATTATTTTCACTTAGTTAGAAAAACATAAAGAGGGACTGCAAATTAAATAATTACAAGAAGTAAATAAAAAAAAGGGCGCGAAGTAGAGAATTAATTACTGTGCAGAGAAATGTAGAGAACTGTTGAGGGTTGGATTCGCACGTGTTGCGGCACTTTTCGCTGTACACAAAATCAAAGGTTCTGGATCCCTTAGATACTTGAAATAGTCGCTAGTACCTACATCTTGTCAGGACCGCAGTCTAATTAATAGCCCACGTACCCCGTAAGCTGTAGGCTTGGTAAAAAGAAACATGGCATTACTGAATACAATCAACAAGTTGTTATTTACCCCAGATCATTATTTCCAACCCGATTTTATGAACATAAGGAAAGCATAAACACAAGTATTGTCCTAATAATAACAATGCAATCATCTGAAGTTTATTTCCAAATTTGTGGTGGATATCTCATTGAGACAATACGATGATACTGATTTGAATTAATTTGGCATCAGAGATCGTTTACAAGCTGAAGCTGAACTATTCAGTTAATTCAATAATTTGGAACTGAATTTTGTTCTCCTACTCTGAGGAACAAAAAGTATAGTTCTGTGAAATCGAGATTCCCTTTTCAGCTACATACATAATCGTGTTTTTCCTATTTTGGTTTTGGATCTTGCTGAATTGGATGAATTAGACTAATTCATCTAATTGCACACGGATACTGGAATTGACTATTTGTGAATAGGTGAAATGTTCATTTGCACTACCCATGGAGCAGTCCACTATTCATGGATAGTTAAAATGTAATGTAGCACTATGCATGGATAATGCAAAATGAATGAGCACTATCTATACTTAATACATTGTGTGTGAACAAATTACTATTCACAGATAATAGATTCCATTATCCATGAACCACCTGTCTAATTCAACTAATTAGATGAATTCACCTGATTTCAAAACCAAAATAGGAAAAACACGAATACGCAAGTAGAAATCTAAAATTTGAATGTATTCTGAACCTAGAAATGTGAAAATACCCAGTGCCCAGCAAAACAGAGAATTGACCAGTGTTACGACGGAATGACAAACTTGAGAGCTTATTGGAAGCGTTTTAATTCGCATGACAAATCAATTTGAGATGCCAACCGGCAACAAGCACTGTTCGTTTTAGTTCTGGTTGTGTTGATTTAACTAATTATATCCAATTAATATGTTGACATCACCATTTGGTTCCACCTTTGGTTTGGCATGCATATGATGCCTCATCATTCACCGTGCAGTTATGTAATGAGAAACAATGGCCGATTGAGACTGTAATTTTTTTGCGGGAAAACCTTATATCGAATGAGGCAGAATTAGCATTCTGTACTTTGATATCTTTATATGTATCCTTTTATTTAACGAAAAGGAAAGAGGGGCGGAATCATTTTAATTGATGGTATGTTCAGCTTTCACACAAATATATACGCTGAAGCCACAGCAAAAGTCTCGAAAAGTTTCTTCAGAACTGTGTAGTTTACGGGAACAGATGTTCTGTTAGGGTCTAGATGGAGTTGTACATGCAGCGTTGTGCGAGGCTGATGCGAGGCAAATAGGCCTAGTCGGTTGCCCCTTTAAGAAGTTTTCTTTTTCTCGAGATTTTTAAATATCAACATTTCATTGGATCTACTTAGGATTTAATGTACCATTTATTGCTTGGAATAACATGTCACATTTGAAGAAAAAATACAATTTTGCCAAATTTATCAGAATTTCGTAAAAGTCAAACATGGTGATCCCCTCAATGCTCGAGGGGTAAGGTCAGTCTGCTGCCTGCACCGGCTGCACTGCATTCCTCAAAGTCCAGCGGCTGATCTAGCGTGCTTATCCACAGACCCACAGTCATTCTGACACACGTTCACCCCTTTTGCCTCCGACAAGAGGTATTTTGTTTGTTTACACCCCCAGAAAATAAAGTGCTTGCTTTCTAACGTACACGGTTCTGCACAAGTTTACTCTGGAAAAGAAAACAGAATAATAAAGCACCGCTCATGTGTTGAATGAAGAGCAGGCAAAGGTATGAACAATTGAATGAGGAAAAAACTACTTCTTACATACTTTTCACCTACCCATGCAGTGCAACAATACTCTTTGAAAGTATGTAATGAAATGCCTTTGGTACACGCACAAAATACATAGAATTTGGAAGTCAAATAAATTTGGAATTCATGGTCTCGAACAGCAATGCTTTATTTGTCTTCGAGGTATCATCATTTTAATCTTTGACATTCAGTGGGAGGATTGCGCTATTTTCTGTGCATTCACTGGAATTTCCAATAGGTTTTGTTTGATCTAAAAAGTTGAATATTGCATGAAGCTATTGGACCCAAAGTCAACCTCCAAAGTAAAGTTAATGTAAATTTTCTGAATCCTCCACATTTAATACGCTTTCACTGAATTCAGTGAATTCAATAAATCATGACAAAGTCCAAAACTGGTCCAGTTACCAGGGATGGTACCTATCTGGCAACAGATACATTACCAGTGGGAGTAATACTAAGAATATTTCCATTACTACCTCTGGTCAGATATCTATTGCCACTCACCACATAGAACAGATATACCTACCAGACATAGTAATGGGAATTTCTTTTTTACCACCACATCAAGGAATATATCTCTGTTGTGAGATATGGAGTGTCTTGGGTAATCATACTACTTTTGGATTTAGTCAAGATTCACTGAATTCAGCGAAAGCTATTTAGAGAAAACTCAAATGGAGCAACTTATAATACACTATTTCTTGACTTGGATTGTGATATTCACTCCCAAATTTCACTGAGGCGGACCAAGAATTTTAAAATCGACATCATCTAAGGTGATTGAGAAAAGACACCATTACTTTTTTAGAGACGTCGGGAATGTTTCTCACTGCGAAGAAGTGTGAAATACAGAATTTATGGAGTGCAAAGGATATTAATACTAAAATGGTAAAACACGGACAACAATAGCTTAACAAACTGCGGTAGAATAATAACAAATTCCTGGAATACAACTCCTAGAAGCCCTGTGCACAGGCCAAAAGGGGAGTATACAAGGTCTCTATGAAGGGTGTATGTGACAGAAGGTAGATAAAGATCCCATTTCAACTTACATGTATAATTATGTTTGTATTAAGAAATCGTAGCCCACCGTATCCACATTGAAGATCAAAGTTGAGGATAATCACGGAATTTAAGTGGAAAATAGTTTTGTTAGAATACGAGTTCGACCTGGGTCAGAAAGTTACATTCAACGCTCTTTAGACAAGTGCTTAAAACATATCTTGACTTCGACGGCAATTCGATTGAGGGAAAGAAGTCTTCAAAGAACAAGAACAAGTAAGAATGAATTTGAAATAAGAGAGCGATTTTGCTTGTGTAAACTTTTTGAGATCATAGATTGGGAAGAATTCCGCGGAGTCCAATCCTGGTCAGGTATTGGCCAGGTATGTTGTGAAATATGAAAGCCAGCTTTGTTATGTTGATCCCCAACGAGGTGAATTTTCGCGAAGGATAAAGGCTCGAAGCTGGTAAATAGGGCGGGGACCTTTGCAGGGCACCACAGCCGCATGCGGTTTTCTTGTCTGGGTGTCCTCCCCGCGAAAAAAGCGGCTGAAATGTCCGGGATTCAGGAAGCAGGTGTACCCCGGCAATGAGACGACTACTCCTCGAGAGCAGCTTTGATCTTCTTGTGCTTTCATGTCTGGAATATATCACTTTATACCCCATACCCTGCTTCTATCGTTGCGAAGATATGGCCTCACATAGACCATCGCTCTGTGTTCATTGTCAGTTGATGAATAGAAAGTTTTAGATCAAAAGCAGAAAGTGCAACTTGAGTCCTCTACTCATCAAAAAAGTACAGAAATTCATGCAAATATAATTAAAACAAAAAGATAGATCCAATTAATTATGAATCTTATATGAATTTGCTGTGAAGCTTCGCAGTAGGCTTCTTTTGCACTGGCCTTAACATTGCACAAAGTAACGAAACAAAAACCACAGACTTCACACCAAAAAAATAAACTGTTCCCATCAATAAGACCAAATTTAGTGTTCCTTTTAATTATGTTAGTGACGTCTATTGGATGCAGATATACTATCACTGGATCTGTGTAACATAGAGTGAAAAAATCCAAGTCAAAAACAACAATGAAAGTTGCTGAAAATTGTCTAAAACATTAAAAGGTACTGAAATCTCATTTTTTCAAGCGGTTATCCAGTTGTGTTTTGGGAGAAAACAAGACCTTTGCAAGAATTTAATGCACAAATCTTGTATCCCAAAAAGGAAAACAAATTAGAACAAAATCAAAGTAACTGAATCAAAGTAACTATGCAGAATACTGCTATTTAAGAATTCCTTCAGGCTATTTGCCGTTAAACAACAACATTGACAAAATATTTTCTTTTCTCATTTAAAATTCCTTACGTAAAATCCATTCAACCCATTGAAATGTTTCACTTCGTCGAAAATGTTAAAAAATTGCCGCAGAGACCACCATCGCAGATGATGAACATTCCCCTTTTATCATAAAGTCCAGAGAAAACAACCTGTGAATTTTTTGAAGATTTACGTAGACCCTGGTAAAAAAACAAAAGCCTAAATGACACGTTTCACCTCGTAACATTATCACAGTGTTTAGCAAAGATTCACTTTAATTTATCGAACATCTTTCAAAATATTTTGAGGGTGCAATATATCGCGTTACTAGGTCTTATCGATACGTACTTGGCAAAGCAGACATTTATCAGCGAGGAGAAGGTGGAGTTGTATTTCCATGGTTTTCGAATAAGAATCCTCCATTTCTTTGTTGTGCCTGTCCATGCAAGAAAAGAAGAAAAATGACAATCAATTTCAAGAATGATTTTGGTTTACTATCACAACAAAAATGGTTCAAACTATGTAGAATGCCACCAGTGCTTGTTGAAAAAAAAAATTAGAACATTACACTTGCTCACTTTGAAACCTTGAAAAGAACAAACAACACACATGAACTTATTTTAAACATATTTATCACAATTCAGTGGTAGATCCAGGAATTCTTTTTGGAGGGCTAGCTACATATACGCCAATGTTCTGAATGCAACACTACGAACCTGAAAATAATCAAAATCCGATTTTATGATAAAATTCATTCTTCGACTAAATAATGAACGTTCCCGAAGTACATTCGGTGGAAAGACACACCTCTGGCAATACTTGTCAAAATCTACTAAGTATACAATCCAAATGGCAAAAAGAGCAAGCGCTTCTTATTTACTGTCAAAATAAAATAATTGTATTGATAAAGTGAACCAACATGGTGGGCCCCGAGGCTGTATTACACTTGCTAACAACACATAGAAACTTGAAATCTCTCAAAATTGAGATAAGTACACATGCTATCATTACGATAATTTCACCCCGGGATTTGCCATCGTACAGCAGAAAGGTCTTCCGTCTGTTTTGAGCATATACGACCATCACTGAATAAAATGTATTGTTTGAAGGTGAAAATAGGCAAAAATATCACCTGCACGCCGCTCTTTCGGAAATCCTGGATCTGCCACTGAACAATGTGTATTTATCTCGATGCACTCAATTTCCAAATGGAAAAAATTATCATCTGGTGGAGTAAATTACATAAGACAGAAACTCCAAATGCAACTGTCATAAATATCTAATCCTCTCACCGTGGCCCGGATTACAGACCCACGGGAAGTAAAGTACACTAACCTGTATTAACTACAGAAGTTGTCTAGATTCACAGCTGAGAATTAAGTTGGTCCTAGCTGAGATTTATCAAAATGACAGACTGTATCATCATTTCTGGCGGCCGAAGTTGGATAAAAGTAAGCCAGGATCCCCCAAGGTGGATAAATATCAAAATATTAGTTTGATACTGCTTTCAGACACCTAGCAGATTTGTCAGTGTATTTTGGAATGGTTCTGACAGATAACTTGCAGACATCTGCATCGGAATGTCAGACTGGTAGCTGCCCTGTGTATGTATTCCAGATTAAAAGCATAAAATAATAATCTGCAATATGTGCCAGTAGATTTCTTTTGTTTTTCTTCCATGGAGACACAATAATATATGAAAATAGACGTGTTATGATACTACATCATACGGTATGCTAGTTATCAGGGAATGTTATTTTGGAAGCACCAACGTACAACCCTTTGAACAGCCCTGTGTAATTAAGAAACGTTTGGACAAAATGAATGATTTATTCACAATATGTTTCCGCAGTTAAACAAAAATTTACTAAGAGCTCAATTTTTTATCCCACAATGAAGGTGACATAAAGCTTGTCCATTATAGCAATAGACGTTGTATTATTCAATCTTACTTTCAGACAGCAATATCACACCGATGACATCGCGAAACTTTCCGCCATCGTTTTGGAACTGCAATCCCCAACCGGCAGCAGTTCACACAGACTTCAGCAGCTTGCACGCTTCTGCCGACCCATACATGGCAGCATCGGGACTACACGGGATGACTACGGCACTGGCTGCCCAGGACCCTTGGCGATACCCGCTATCTACCCAGACTGCCGCCCACTCCTACAGTGCTCACCATAGCATGCACGATGCCCTGGCTTATTCGTCGATGGCCGCTGCAAGCGGTAGTCGTTTTCAGTCCCATTACAGTAGCTTATTACCGACAACAAGTCGGCTAACTGGTCAGTGCGACTTATCAAAACACTCAGCGGACAGTTGGAGCAGTCGTTACCACCCTTCCAGTGACCTGTCTCACACCCTCGCTGCACCCATCGCCCACCACGACACCACATCCCACCTCCACACAGCAGCCACGCTCACGGGTGGTAAGTACGTATTCCAATGCCAAAACTGTGGCCTTTTATTATTTCTCATTTTATTACTATTAGTTTAATTTCCACTTAATTTTCGTACATTGGTGTCTCTGTGTTGTAATGGGGTGCATAATCAAGTTTTATACGCGAAGTACTGCCCAATGTAACTAAAATTCTATTTTTAAATATCTTCGAGATGAATTAGTCGCATAGACATTTTACAGTTCCTACCCCATTGGTGGATCTAGGGGTGGGGGCGTAAGGGACGCGTCCCTTCTGGCCCAAATTTCTTTATTTTCATGCAGTTTTCAGAAAAAATATTCAAATAGTAGGTTAGTAACCCTAGGGGTTGGCGCCCCCTCTGGGAAATCCTGGATCCGCCACTGGCCCCTTAACTGCTTTTTCAGATCAATCAATCAATTGTTTTTAATTGCAGTAGTCATGTAATATTGATTATCCCTGTACTGCCTCTAGTTGTGTTTGTGTCCGTATTCTTTCTGTAGATGTTCGTTAAATAATCTTGGAGAACAAAAGCTGTAAGTTTTGGAGAGTAAAACGGGAGTTTGGTTTGATGCTTTGTATGATACTTTGCATCAAAAATTATTATGCTGAAGGTTAAATTGTCCCTTGTCAAGGTATTTTGTTACTAGACTGTACAGACGTGTAGTCGACGAATTACACTCCACATATTATATTTCCTGAAGATTTGGTTTTTATTCTTCCATTTATTCTAAATTTGGCGAAATCAACAACAGTATTGAGGAAGCCGGATGAAGAAGAAAAGCTTATTAATGATACATGAATCCCCGCCGTCTACCTCTCTTCATACATTTAAACTTCAATTATTCCGATGTTGTGTAATTTCATCCAATGCCAGTCTATATTCATCGTCCTTTATTCGCTTTCTCGGGAAGGAAATAAATAGGAGAAAAGGGGGACGGTGAAATTAATTGCTTGTCTGACAATCAGTTGGTGGTACATAATAATGAAAACTCCTGTGAAGTATGGGAAGGGGACTGTGGGCGATGGCAACCTCACTGCAAATGACCGTAATTGGAAGCAGAATTTCAGTGAATAGTAGCAGGGATTTTTCCAGCCTAGCAACCTGATTTATTATTATCGGTTACAAAGGCAACCTACCAACCGGCTCTTCTTATGCTTTATTATTTCCACCAGTGAAATTAATGAAAGGGCAACATCAATTTCCTTACTGGAAGAAACATAGACTGATTACAAACTAAGCTGGCAAGCTGATCCGCTCTCTCATTTTTCTCATCCTTGACTACATAACATGAATGGTCCTGGTCGAAAAGGGCCAACTTTTTAAAATGACTATGTGAATATTGTTTGAGCATTTGTAAATTTAAATTTAAGACAGATTTTTTTACATAGCATTCTCTGTCCAATAATCAATCACACGTACATCGAATCAGCAAACCGGAGAAACCGCATGGGAAATAATTCCATGCCTGGTATAATTTAAAGATATTCATCAGTACAAATTTGGACGGGTCGTACATACTACTGAATCAAGCTAAACTATATGCGATTTAAAAATAGTAGAGCTATGCAAATCGTTTAATACATAGCAAAACCAGTATCAAAACATCGGGAAAATAAAATGAATGTACAATAACAAGTTTTGAACACACTAATTTATGTATAAATTTTTTTGGAAAAAAAGCCCGCTCACTAAATATTATATGTTTTTGGTAATCAATCATTTTAAACCATGATAGTTTCTAAGATGTTAATTGTTGATCTTTTATGGAAAGTCAGTTTCAACTATTATTGCTAATGGTTAGGAAATATTTGAGGTATCTGAAACTGATATTTAAGTAACTTCTAGGAAAACAACAGATGCGGAGAGAAGGTCATAGTGGTTTACTGTGTTGCAATAAGCTAACCCGTTTTCATTTTCTCTCGATCACCATCCATCTTTCAGATATTTCCAAACATATTTTATTCACTGACCATATCCTAATTCCGAGTCCATGTCAGTAACACATTAAAAGTAACATTACCACGCTTCAGGAATTTAAGTTTAAATTGTCTTTACTTTCAGGTGGTATTGATAACACAATAGTGGCCGACATGAATGGAACAAAAGATGTTCGGTCTGATCCTTACTGGTACTAGATCAAGAAGAAGATGAGCTAAAATTACCTACTTCTTGTTTTTAAATTAGAAGAGGTAAAAAGGCCATAGACTGTCTGTTTATTTTATTTTAATTTAAACGAAAGCATTAGCTTTTCGTAAAGTCGTATAAGACGAATCCATTTCCATGTTAAATGTGAACTATTTATGGTCCGTGAAATGTGTCCGTAGTTGCTGAATTAGTCATTTCTTTGTTTGTATAAATATTACAAAAAGTTTGTTAAATGTTGTCGATACTATTCAAAGATAAATTGGGAGAAAATCCTGGATATCAGACAAGAAATTCGAAGATGTAATATTAGTTTTTCAGTTTTGTCTTCCGCACAAATGTCCAAGTGGAAGACAGCCTCATGTGTTCATGTCACTTCGCAATGGCAGGCAATCACTGAACTATGACAATTTAGATACGCATAGCTAAATTCAATCCGAGAACCCGCGCTCCCAGCTATTCGTGTACATTTGCAAACAGCATCCTATTCCTGAATGCAACGTAGTAATATTAATTCTTTTCCATATGTTGTAAGAAATAAGGTACAGTTATCTACCCAAAAAGAACTACAGTGTAAAAGAGAAGAGAAGGGTTTTAGTTGAAACATGAGTAATTTAGTCAAATATAGGTGTAAAATAAGCACACTACAATATGCAAATTAGTTCAAGTTGGCAGAGTTATGCGATTTTACTGAAGTCAAGGTATATTTTATGATGTAAATTGGGTTGCAGGAGCAGTCAATTTTTTATTATTTGATCCGGTCTTTTTTTTAATTTGATGACTTATAAGCAAGCTCCACCATATTTCAATCCTTCATGGTTGGTAACCCAAGCCTCAAGTTTAATTTCTCCGATAGTACACTAAGCATCAAATTCAATACTAGCAAAATTCAAATGGGTTCGGGATCAATCCAAAGCTTCAACAACACCATCAACTCTGAGGCTTGGTGTGAATAGAGTTGTAGGTTAGTGAAGAAACAGTTAATGTATTGCTGTATTTTTGTGTTATTACAAAAAATGACGTGTAGACTACACTTGTGAACAAATTTTCATCGAAGACATTTTCTAGTCCGCACAAATGGATACACATCATGGTCTTCCAGAATTCATTTTCTGATGTCTGAACTGGGATGCCAAAGTTCGGAATGAAAAATCCTGTTAACACCTCCATTTGCAAACACTGCCAAAAATTCTCCCTGCTCCCAAACAATACATTTACCTTCACGTTTCTCACTGAATAGAAGTTTGCACAAACTTTTACCGTAAGCGTTTCATGTCGACTGAAATAGATTTGACGCTGGCTTTTGTGGTAAGCATCGCACAACATCTAGTTATCATGGTGCTTTGTTTTGAATTTGCTTCGAATGATTCTGTATTTTTAGGCTTTGTCGTCATATATTTTTCAGTGAAATGGTGATGCAAACTTACAAAAATGATTTGCTGTAAACAATGTACACAAAGTATACAAGGCACGCAGAAATCATAGGTCTATTGTGATATTTTGAAACGCAATTAACTCACTATCTCTGCCAAAGAATTTTCTAGTGTAGTTTCAATCCAGGCAACGTTCAGGACATCGATTGTTCAGTAATGAATAAACCTTTTTCATAAGTTAGATTAAAAAACGAACTGTTAGCTATATGAGTGTACATGGTTGAATAAATGTTGTGTTTTGTACAAAGTCAAGTGGTGATTAAACAAAAATGTACTGAACCTTCAAAAGGAATGCATCTTTGTACTCCCGCGACACACAAATAATCAATCTAGTCTAAAATCAAGGGATATTTAATTCTTTACTATACAGATAAACCATATTTTATTGCTTGAGGTACTGTTCAAATTTCAACAGATCTAGGAAGTTGACTTCGACAAATTATCATTTGGTTTGTGTAATAAACTAGCCCCTAAACACCTATTTATTCTGCACAAAATACCTATGCCTATGCACAGTATCAAAGATTGGTGTGCATTACGCGTGTAGTTGTAGACACTGCGTGTAATAATAATTGTGAAATGTATATTTTTGTCATTTTGTATATATTGTTGACGAAATAAAGTTATTTTATAAAATAAGTTTGTCTCGTTATACCATGAACCCATTCTCTGGTAAATCAGTCATGATACAGTAAAATATATATTCATAGTCCGAGCATAAACACCCTGAAGGAACTTCAGAAAATTCTGACTAAAACGGAAATATCACTAATTTCTGACCTGTTGAAGTCAATGGATGGAATTTTTCTTGGATTTTTCCCTTGAAAAATCTGCAAATATCTCAGACATCTGAGCATCCATTTGAAAATCATTACATAGTTTGGAAGGATTGTGTAGTGGGATTTTGTACCAGATAATATTTAGATGTATATATGCGGGGAACCAAAGTAAATTAACATTTTGTGTGACCACCCCTTTTTGTCAATCACTAATTTCTGACAACTGTGCACAAACTGGTTTAAACCAGTTTTATCAATCACTAATTTTTGACTCTCCTATTGTGACTATTGCAAATCCTATTGAAGTCAGTTATTTCTGACACCCTTTCAGAAATTAGTGAAGAAAGTTTAAGTTGTCAGAATTACTGATTGAACA
>JBCAUG010417790.1:0-16126 GCA_038406175.1 Haplosyllis leylae
TGAGGGGGTCCTCAGCAGCCAATCAGATCATTCGCCATAGTAACCCTATATTCTCTTGAATAGATCTAACCTTCACCTTAGATTTTACAGAATATTTGGGATAGCTTAGATACACATATTTCCGCGCAGGAAGTAACAAAAAAAATGGCAAAACACACATGCTATTTGCTTACTTCCGATAGATGTTCCTTCATGGTGGATAGTCAGCAGATCTTGTTTGACAAATTTACTACTAAAGGGGAGTATTGGTAGTAATTTAGTTGTGAATTTAGTATCAATTTGGTTGTTAGATAATATATTAGACCAAGGCAAATTTTTCTTTGACAGTTTACAATATTTTTCTCGAAAAAATAGAAGAATTTACGAAACACCTTACCTGTTCTACGGATAAATATTTCCAAATGTGATAAGAATAATCCTCTCAAACTATGTCAAGCTAAAACCTCATGTAATTTGTCGCAATATTTATCAGTGAATAATGATGTTAGTTTACTGAGCAGATGGAAATATGTTTATTTGATGCAAAAAAAACAGGAATGAAAAACAAACACACTAAGAATCATTAAAGAGTATGCTCTTTATTTACCATCTGTTTACGTCTGTTTAATGTCAGTAGTATTGTTGTAAAACATGTTGAATCTAAACCACCATATTGTAGAGACTATAATTAAAGAACGCGTGTTTATAAACCCATAATATTGGAGTTCTATAGTATAATTTGTGAAAGATTTTACAGAAATTTTATCCACATAATTTTAGAAGAGATATTTAATACACTTGTAAGTGAATAAAACGAGCACATTGATCGAGATTCTATGACGTTCTGGAAGCGAACGAATTTACATTCAAATTTTTCACAGATTCCGGAGCCATCAATTCACTTTAAATAGGTATATGTGGTGCCGCCAAAAGGCGGGCCCCCTTTTCGTTCTGACAGCAGTGTGTGCTTTAGGCGGGTCTCTCCTGGTAGAGACCCCTTCCCCATGCAGCAAGCCTTTCTCTCAGAGAGCAAGCTCTCCAGGTGCTTGGGAGCCTTCTAGATCTAATCCAGAATGCTCCTTGTATGAGCTTTGCGATCCTTACGGGACACATTCCATATGTCATCCACGTCATGGTTGCCGGGGCATGCCTGACTAATAAATGGCCTTCCCGCCACTTATGTCATGTGAGTTTCACGTGATTGGGCCTGGCCAATGGGATGCTCATCTGCCTGTAAGCCCTGAATGTTCCATTGCACCTTCTATTTTGATGTCACGCTCAGTATAAAAGCTGGCGTGACTCTGCCCCCCACACACTCATCCTCTGGCAATTGATGCGTAGGCTTCAAATTGAAGCCGCCACCTCCTTGTCTTTTCATCTTGACACATTACTCAGTGTACTAGACTGCCGCTGGACCCGTGTGACCATCACCACCTCTCAGTAGGAGGTTTGTACTTAGATTTGCCGTCTTTAGGAGAGACTTGTTTAAAGTTGAAGGCCGCAAGGCGTGCCTCTGCACCTTGTGTCGTGACATAAAGATACTATCACAGTGTGCCCAGCAAAGAGATCTTCCGACCTGCTCGGGAAAGAAGTCCAAAAGTCCAAAACAGGGGTACCAGTCATCCCATAAAAAGTACTCCAAAAATTGAAACAAAGAAAAAATGTTCCCGTAAATACTTTTATTTAACAGAATGCTAAACACAGGGTGTCGCAAGGCGGCTAAAATCTCAAACATGTTGATTAGAATACCAGGCAGTGACTGCAAATTCTGATGTACCGGTTCTTACACTGACATCTTGACAATTCAAGACGGATTTTCAAGTCGGTTACGAATTCAAATTGTTCAATTTTTACCGACCAACAGGAGTATGACCTCAATTTGAGGTAGGGGATCCCTCCTCCACAACCCCCCCCCCCCCCGGGCAGCAGAAATAGGAACAGAGGGCATTGCTGGTATGCCTCTTAATGTGTGTTTTTGTAGCCTAAGCTTCTGTTTGACTTCTGAGGATCTGTTACAATGAAGGAATCAAGCTCAGTAAATGGATTGATTCTCGGTAAATGAGCTTGATTCTATGCAGTAACATTGGACCAGATTCTCACACAGAAATCAAGTTCATTTACTGACAAACTTGATATCTGTGTAGGAATCTAGCCCAGTATTGTTGTTTTGATTGCCTAGAATCAAGCTCATTTACTGACAAGCTTGATTTCTGAACTGCAACAGATCCTGAGAACTCAAACAGAAGCTGAAGCTGAGAGAATGCACCTCCTTATGTTAATGGAACGCTGACTTCTTTGAAGAAGCCTTTGGATATTCCTAATTTCTGCACTTAGAGTCACCAATTTTGTACATCTTTTTCAAATATTTAAAATTTATATTGCAGAAATATCAGTATTTTGATTGGTTGCCTAATTGGTGGACACTTGACATCCAGAATTAACCAGCATGTGTTCCTCGGGCTGAATTTACTTGTTTTAGGTTCATCACACATAGCTATTGCCTGGAGCTCCACTTTGACTTACTTCTGTGTTATTCTGGCATTTCAGGGTATATTTGCTGGATTTCACCTCACAGGTTTGTGTATTTTTAATAGCCGTTCATACATTCGAGGTTTTCGCAAATAAGACAAATCCGCCAGTTTATTTACATCATTGGTTTTTAGAGTCTAATGCCTGGACCAGAGCATTCAGAGATTTAAGACAAGAAAGTCCTCCTACGTGAACGCAAGAGGCATACCGCCCGCTGAAAAGCAAGTGCTCACTCTGATGTTCTGTTCGGGGGAGGGGGTTACCCCAGCCCATCCCCCAGTCAGGACAGGATTGGGGTACCCCCTAGTCAGGACAGGACTGGGGTATCCCAGTCCTGTCCTAACTACCCCAGTCCTGTCCTGGTTTGGGGGGGAGCTACCCCAATCCTGTCCTGATGGGGGGGGGTACCCCAGTTGGAGTCTGGGTATACCCCTTCGTTAACAGACAAACACCTGTGAAAACATAAGTCATTAGTTGGGAATAATGCACTGAGACATTTGTGAATTTGAAACATTCACCTGCCAATTAGTGATCTCACCAGGGGTATACCCCTACGTTAACAGACAAACACCTGTGAAAACATAACCTCCCGTCGTACTACGTACGCGAGCGGTAAGTCATTAGTTGCGAATAATGCACTGAGACATTTGTGAATTTGAAACATTCACCTGCCAATTGAAATCAATATCAAACTTAATTTTTTTTCAAATTTGGCATGATGAAACTTCTCAAACTTTACATACTGTTTCAAAAATGTAAAAGAATATATCTCATACAAATACATTTGAAAAGATTATTCTCTTTTTATTTATGCCTTATCAAGTCTTCCTTAAAGTTTTCATGGTCCACTCACCGTAATGCTTTGCAATTGGCCCACTGACCACACTATTGATCACAGTTCATTTTGATAAAACAGTTTTCAATGAGGTTTAATTGTTTACATTTTATTAGTAGAGTTTTCCATAAATTATATCAAGTTGGCAGTGTTGCCAACATAGGCTTACATAGGTAAGAGCAAACTAAATTCAGCAAACTGGGTATAGAACCCAGGACCTCTTGTGATCTACTCTGACACCTTCCTAACTATGTTGGATAGGAGATCTCTTTCGTGCACCACTTCACACTTTGGACTTGAATCATTTCTGGAATAAATGGAGCATGACTTTATAAATCTCTCAAAGATTCAGAATGACAACCAAATGACAACTTAGCACAGTTAGCAAGGTGTTAGAGCAAATCACAAGAAGTTGCAATTTATTTTACTGAATTTATTTTGATCTTCCCCGCCTGAGCCTTCGTAGGAAAAGTTACCAACTTTGCGTAATTTAGGAAAAACTCCAGCAAACATAAAGGCTTTGCCTTCAGGATCCAAAAGAAATACCTTAAATCTTCATTTAACTGTTACTTCAAACTCCTTTTTTCCTGGCTGTAGGTAGCTCGGCTTTCATCTTGGATATCTGGGGTGAAGAAAATGCCCCGTATTTACAACTGCTGTTCGCTTCCTTTCTACTGGGGTGTACAGTCAGTCCCCAGATGGTGAAACCTTTTCTCTCTGGATTTCAATCATCTGGCGATGGAACTTCTGATGGGCATGTTAATAATTCACAGTCATCTGCAGCGGCTGACATTGTATTTAATGCCAGTAATGTAAATGATATTTTGAACCATTCAGAGTACACATTATTGGAAAAATCAACAGAAACTCCATGGGTCGATTTCAAGACTTTTGAGACAAGGATTCACTTTGGATTTGTAATCATTGGAGTATTTCTTATACTGGGAGCCCTACTCCACTTAAACTTCAATATATTTGCTGCTGGCTGCACTTTGAAACACATCCATCTTCGTAAAACTGTATCTGTGACTACATCTGAAAAATCCACAAACCAACGGAAAATTGTTAGATATAACACAGTCAAAATCTTCCAGGTTTCCTTAGTTGGTCTGGCGGCTTTTGTATTTGGAGGACACTCCACTATGTTTGGCAGCTTTCTAGTGGATTATACGGTTACTGGATTAAATTGGAATATAAAACCTGCAGCGGACATAACATCTCTGTTTTGGGCCTCCAATTTGGTATCAAGAGTCGCCGCTGCACTATTGTCTAAAAGGCTGACTATCACCTTCCTTTTGGGATGCTCCTCGGTTCTTATCTTACTGTCCAGCATCCTCATGCTATTTACAACATCACTACCTTCTATTGCTTTGTGGATATCCGTAGTTGGGACTGGTTTGGGTTTGGGAAGCGTAACAAGTTATTGTATAATTCTAGGTCTGGAAGTCATGTCCAGCACCGACATCATATCTTCTCTTGTCCTCGTGTCCATTTACGTCGGCAAGGTGACGACGTCACCCCTCATCGGTTACGTCTTCCAAAACATCAGTTACACCTGGTTTCTTTATATCTCCCTGATGTTCGCTCTCATTTTGTTCATTGTCCATGTACTTTATACTGCTACACTGTACTACCAGAAGAGACGAAAACATACCAGACATCAGGCAACCCTAAACACGCCATAAAGATGTCTTTACACAGACAAACAAAAAGAACAAGCAGGATTAGGAGTTAGGGAGCATATTATTCTCACAATGTTCATTGAAAAATATTAGTTTGATAGACAAGACAACAGATCAGAGTGGTGTATGTCGAAGCAATGAATAAGAGGAAGTTAAGTCCACTCAATTGGTGAAAGGAACAATTCTACGCTCTTCATGGACTTCAATTTTAACCTCCGGTGAGGGATGATTTTCTGTGTCCGCGACACTGGTTTCTTTTTAGCTTCCAAATTGTACAGCCCAATCTCCCTGCAGATTAAAGTTGTCAGCGAAATTCCGGACAAAACTCTATTTAATCATGTCCACAAAAATCATCTAAACATTTGAAAAGTCTATGCTGTAATACAATTCTTGTTTTCTTTTGTATACATTTGCAGAGTTAAATTATTTGTGATAAAATACAAGTACAATAAAATTGAAGTAGTGCCATTTTAAATTTCAGATGTATTATATCTTATATTGAAAGTTCAAACCACTTTCACTCAATTTTTCGTTTATCATTTTATCAACAATGGCATTTTGCCCTGGTGTAAAGTAATTCTCCCAATCTCCGACGCATCCTTTCCTCATAAAAGGGGATATAGTGAAATCAAACATCTGTAGAGCGCTGTAGTTTGTTGTAGACTTAGAGGCCATCTCCTTAAAATCTGTAGCCCTGGAGAAAAAAGGAAAAATTAAGTCGCGACATTAGGCGTTCGCTTACTAGCCCATTGCTATGTTACAAAAAGACATTCTGACATCATGACGTCATGCAGCATTATGTCATGATTCTGTGTAAGTAAATTCCCACCAATGACTGCAGTTTAAAGTATGCCTACTTATCATAAAACTGCCAAGGCATATTCGCCAAAAAGTTGTGGGCCCCCTCTTTCAATGAGCTAGCAAAAACCACCGTATCTATTAGGAACCACCAGACAGGAAATCAATTTGAATGCCAAGAGGCTTCGGGAAATTGTACATGAATCTAATTTAAGGGTGCTGTCAACTTGACACAGATACCAAAACTGTTGCAATAGAATAGAAAATACAGGGAAACTAATTTTTTAAAACCGTACAATGGGGGTATAGAGCAAGGGGTCACAAATATCAATGCAGAGACCACTCTAACGGACGTTCTTGAATTCTGTAAATACCTGACGATAGAGTTGATCTCGTCGTCACTGAGAGAGTGGCCCAGGAATGTAGCCAATTTCTTTACTTCATCCTGTGGCTTGGTTTTAAGGTCTTCGTATTTGACTGGATAAATGTTAGAATGAGTCTGAAAAGAAAATGATCAGAAATAGTACCGCGAACAGTAGAAAATATCAAAATAGAATTTATTGTCATCGGAGAGAAGAAATTGAAATCAATTTCTTGATGTCAGGACTAAATGAGAGGATTTATTTTGCCAGTCAAATTGGGTTGAATAAGAAACATTATTATTTCTCTCAGACTGACCTTTGATGCATTCCACCAAGGCAAGACCCAGTCGAAGTAATCACCATACAGTAGCTGTTTATTTTCAAACATCGTAAAAAACTCATCCCATGTTCCAGGAAAACAACCTAAAGTTCTAAACAGGAGAAAATTGAACTTATAAAAAAATCATGCCTTTCTCTTTTTTCCTCCTCCCATATATCCTCTCTACTTGCAAAATCTTTGTCTGTTTCTGATCCTTATCCCATATTTGAAACAATACCCGAAAAGCAATGCATTCTGAGAATGAAAAGCAATGAATCAAAGCAAGGATGGACTTCTGACGTAGTAACATCTCAAAAATTTATCCACAATTTACAAAGGTACTCCGAGATATCAATTTAGAGCAAATGTTTCTCAGTGGAAATTTTGGTCAAGTCATTTTACATGAAGCTTTATTTTCTAACAAGAGGACTACATAGATAATTCACACTTTCGTTCTTTCTAACTTTACTTACTTGTTCATCCTGTAGAAGTGATAGAAAGAAACCAGCACATCTTTGACGTTACGGAGACCCAGGACCACCTTCATGTCTACCTTAGAGATTTGGTCCAGGTAGAAATCCACTGGAAAGTGACTTTTCATCAATCTTGGCTTCCCTGAAAATGGTCTGGTAGAGCTAAGGGTAATAATGTGCTTCTAACTTTACAAAGACAAATAAGATAAGCTGACTGGTATAGCTGTAAAGTAGAATACAGGAAGTGTCATGACGGGGTGAACTCAAACAGTTCTACTTATCACTGTCCATTCTCTTTTTGTTACTGACCATGCACTTTCTATGAATTATTAAACTAATATTATTTATTTGAATATGAAAAAGCCACTTGGTTCTGATGAATCTGAGTGCAATGGAGACTATATAACTGAGCAATGGTGTCATTTTTACAATTAATTGGTTAAATAAATATTTTTCTGTGCCACAGAAATGGTAACAGCATGGAAATCTATGTGTCCCAATAATTGGAAATTTGAAACTATCAGTGGTTTTATATCATCAATTTCATTCTGGTTCATCAGAATCAAATGGATGGTTCAAGTATAAGGAAATTATGCTAATTTGCCATTAGCTTAGATAATACAAACACACTTTATGGGTGGTTGGACTGTCATCAGTAAAATCGTTTGAATTCTACCCGTGTTCATGTTGACTTGTTATACAAAAACAACTACTGTGAATTCAGCCAATTTTGGGTACTATAAGATTACATGATATTTTCTTTTGAATTCTAACAAGCCTCTTACCTTGAGGCATATTGTTCAGAGTTTCCAAGGATCTAACAGTCTTAGTTTCCTCCTCCTCTGGAGATGCGATGAGTTCCATGTAGGGCACTCTCATGAAACTCGGGATCTTATTCGCGGCTTCGACATCCACACTGTTGTTGATCAAATACACGATCTCTTGGATAAACGATGTCCCTTAAATGACATACAAAACATTGAATATTTTCAAACATTTTAATTAATGCATAAGTCTGAGGCTAGCACTTGGGCAGATAATTGCATATCAATAAATTGTATACAATTTTGTAATACGTTTAAGTACATATGATGAGTCTTGCACCTTTGTCGAATGAGGCCGGTTAATGGCGATAAAATTCGTCGACAACGTCTCAGATTAGAACTGTACAGCACAGTTTTATATGAACACATTCAAAAAGCATTCACGGCAGGCAACCGGAGTGATATTGGTATTTAAGAGAAATTTATATGGCATAATTTTTACCATTTTCCTGGTTGTCTTTGAATGTGAGAACTCAATTTTTGGGGAGTTGTCTCAATTTACTGTGATATCTTTTCAGTTTAAACAGGACACCGTGAAATTGAATTCTATACTTCTTGAACATGCTTCAAGACATGCTTAGTAGTTTGGCAGTTCTTTCATGACAGTGATCCCCATTTTATGCACTCTGCAAGCTGTAATTAAACTCTGATCTCTAAATAAATTTGGAATATTGCCAGTGATAATATGTTCTGGGAATACTAACTTCAAACGCTTTCCTGAACCATGGCGCCTGAATCAAGTATTTACCCTGGATAGATTGACAACACTCTAAATGTTTTTCCATTGGATTTAATAAAATGGACCACTATTGTGTATTTACAACCTATTATATAGTTTTTTATCGGGATCAGATTTTAATTACAGTGTCAGTGTCAGAGCGGCTTGTACTCTCAGAGGATTATAAGCAGTGCAAAACTTACCGCATTTTGGGTAGCCCGCAATCAGTACATCGTTTTCCCTGAATCTGAACTGTTTCACAGGTTCAATGATCCATCTAGGTGTGGTGTCGTACAGAACCATATTGCGATAATAATACATGCCAGGAATTGTATGTAAACATTCCTTTTTTGACACTTTATCCATAGTTCTTGACTTGAATATTTTACAATTGATTGTTCTTGACTTTCTTAACTTGTTTTTCAATTCACTCCTATCTGGCTTTGATATTGCCGATATTAAGGTTTTGTTACTGGTTGTATTTGGAAATGACGCAGTTTCCTACTCGAGGAGTTGTTCCGAAGTTCTTAAATGTAGTTCAAAGTTGGTTTGTCGAAGCCTTCATGGGCTTCTGAATTTCACACTCAGACTTTCCAATTACAACTTTTGATTTGGTGATTTGGGAAGTCAATTTCCAAATTCACCCGGCAACTCATGTATGAAAATGCGCACCACTTGTCCTTTCTCAGTCACCGCGTTTCAATTTCATTTTCGTTTGTTCACTTGTTTTCATTTTGACCATTGGTCAGGTCAGCGCTTTCTATTCAGCTGAGTTCGTTGACAACATTAAACCACTTGTTCACGTCCCACCAACGACCTTTCCGAGCTCACACAATTTTTCCGTTTTCACCTTGTAGGAAGTTCAGAAAATTCCGACTTTTTCGAAGCTATCAGAAAATTCCTCCAGATAACGAAGAGGGAATTTTCTTCTAGACTGCGTGGAGAGAATTTTGTTGCATCCCTTGAATGACATACTGTATCTTTACACATAGTTAGCTAACCGTGCCACTGCACTGGAGACCCTTGTACCACGTTGACCTCTTACATAACTCTTTGAAGGTATTCTTCTGACTTTCGTAGAAAATCTACCAAATGAAATAAGGTGAAAAAAATAATTGCACTATTTAAGGTTTTTGACCATAACACTGGTCTCATGGCTGTCTGATCAAATGTCACCATGTTTACCCCACTGAACACTGGCTGCATACACGGGTCGTATTCAATTTGACATGGAGACCAAGTGCTTGGCTTACTGACCAGTAGTCCACATCTGCACATTGGTCAACAAGCAATTCTTTCAAGTTGAATATTTAAGCATTGGTCAAATACCCAACAATAAACTATAAAGGAATTGTTGGCAATAAGATGGGGAAAATTATTGATCACCCAACATTAGCTAGTACATTTGTATTAAGTTGAAATAGAATAAATGCAAAGTGTGTCAACCTCCCAAGATTTAAAGTAGTGTTGAAAGTTTCAAGAAATCCCACCGCCCCAAACAGTAGAAAAATAAAAATAAGTGCATTAACAGGCCATTCTGAACCTGAAGACCACCATATCCCATCAAAATCTTTTTCCCCAATTTAATCAAGTGAATGGCAACTAGGAGGTAGTTCAAATTGAACTCTACCCGTGGTCATGTGACTACAACACACTCAATGCAGGATTATCTATTTGAATGATTTATAGAAGTGTTATGGCTGTGTTTGTTTGCATGAAATTTTGCGAATGTTCCCGTTGGGCTCAATACTAAATTTTCAAAAATTTCTGCAAACAAACACGGCCATGTGAATGCCTTGCCCTGGTGAGCCATGAGAGCCATGCACTCAAGTGCGGCCTTTTTGTACTGTAAAAGGAAACGGAATTGAACAGTTATGGAGAACTGTAATGTAAGAGGAACTGAATAGTGCCGTAAGCTGCATAATATGAAAGTATTCAGTAACACTGTGTAATGAAAAGTACATAACAACAACTACATAGTAATACTTCCCAAGGCAAAACAACACAATATTTGCTTTGACGTCATGGGCTCAGTTATTTGGTTATATTTTCGAATATTTTATGAGATTACTCCACAAAATTAATATTTAAGCACTAGCGGATCGGGGGGGGGGCGGGGGCCCGGGTCCCCCCTGACCCCCAGATTTGGAGGCCCAGTATACAATTTAAGAGCTAAACAATGAATTTTAGGGCCCTGAATTTGTATTTTTCAAGAAAATTTCCAGCCTAGCTTCACTCGACATAAATATTTTTTTCTCATTCTTCTAGATTCACTCAACTCATCATTCCATCTTCTTATGTGCATACCTCTACATTATATTAACTGAAGCCACAACTTATCTTATCTGTAAAGATTGAAGTAAAGTATTTTTCATGCAATATGACACAAAAATGTCTGAGAATTAATAAATATTTGTATGTAAAATTGTTTGGATATTTCAGCAAAAATTTCCCAGGATAGTAGGAAGATACATTTTTTGAAGTTAAATGCAACAATTTCTTGGGCCCAAGAGGACCCAGATCCCTGTTTTGCAAACTAATGTATCTGCAAACCTAAGCAAAATAACAAATTTGTCAAAATAGCCAGAATATTTTAAATTTTGTGTAATCTTCCTACATAAATGCAAGTTCAAATTTTGAAGAAAAAGTACTAGAAAACATGGGAGAATGCATATTTGACACTTAAAAATGCAACAGCTTCTGGGACCCTAAGTGGGCCCCAGATCCCTGGCTTACAAATGAATGTGTCTGCAATCTAAACCAAAAGAACAAGTAAGACCCTTCATTTGCTCATATTAGGAAAAGGAACATTGTATTTGTCAAAATGGTCAGTACATTAAATGTACATTAACAATTTGAAGAAAAAGTACCAGTAAAAGTGGGAGAATGCATATTTGACAGTTAAAAATGCAAAAGCTTCCAGGGTCCTAAGGCAGGCCCTGGAACCCAGCCAATATTGGCTCACTTCGCTTACCCGATTCCGCTCCACTACATCGGCAAAATCTCTGGCCCCCCTTGACCAAATCCTGGATCCGCTACTGTTAAGACAACATCAGCGGGCTCACATTTTGTAGGTCATTTACTAAAGAAAAACGACGAATAGGTTTGTACAAATAATATATATTGCTCTGTAATCTTCCATGATAGCAATAAGTTATTTACAAAACAACTTTATACACAATCACCAATCCGTGTTTGTGATGGTATGTACAATTCGATTTATCATTTCTGTACAACACTGCGGAAAGTAATCTTTGCTGAATTTGATACATAATGAAGTTATTTCGACCAGAAAACGTATTTCAGTAATAAGTTGAAAAATAAATTATATGTTCACAAGGTTTTCTTATGGTCAGTTTCGACCAGAATCACGTCTGGAATTGCAAACGTATTTCAGTAATAAGTTGAAAAATAAATGTTCAGAATGTCCCCATTTTCTCATGGTTGATTAAAAGCTCATAATTGTTACGACATTAAATGTAGCTTGAAATATAGGCTTGGTTGGCCTATTCACGGTACTCGTTTGGAATTTTAAGATTATAGATTTACCACTTTTTGCATAAGAAACTCATAAGAATTCCTGGATCCGCCACTGGTAGAATTAGCAAGATTTTAGCTGTTCGTTGATCTGAGGGATATTTAGTCAAAATGTAATCCTTACACACCCATGACAGAGGTTAAGATATTTGAAACTTTGTGAGGTTGTATTCACCAAATGAGTAGGAGTACAGATGGTAACAATTTAACAAAAGTCATAATGCCAAAAACCATTTTTCAACCCGAGAGTCAAAGGGTCATGTCATATACTTTTTCTAGCTTTATAAAATATTTCTCCCGAAATGTATCTGATTGATTGAGCTAATGAGCAAATCTGGCATATTTAAACACAAATCTACAACGATTATGTAAATGTTCTACTTCCATATGATACATTAGTGTTAAAGAACTTTGTATTGAGAATTTGCGATAAGATTAAATTCCAAGTGTCCGTCAAATCAAGCTCACTATGTCCTGGTTCACCTAAACTTTTCAATTCAGATTTCACTTGGGCTGTAATTCGAGAGAAACATGGTTTTCGAACGTGGCAAGTCGAGTCTGTGGGTTTTTGGCTCATATGCAGTGTCCTAGACTCTGGTCCGGAGCATCGGTCACGGCGTGTGCGATGTACCTCGGTTCCAGGTCCGTTAGAATGCTGTCGTAAATTCCGGCATCTTTTCCGTAGAGAGACGTGAGGGAGACGTCGCTCCCAGGGAAACTGGTTCTTGGGGGTTCGTATCCCGCTGTGCTGGGTTTGTCTGATCGAGGCATGATGGAGCTGGAGGGCGCGGTTGATGGAGGTATCGCGGGGAAGCTGGTTCTCGGGGCTTCGTACCCCGCTGTACTGGGTTTGTCTGACCTCGGCATAATGGAACTGGAGAGCGCGGTAGAAGGAGGTATCGCGGGGAAACTGGTTCTCGAAGCTTCGTATTCCGTTGTGCTGGGCTTGTCTGATCGCGGCATGATGGAGCTGGAAGCTGCGGTTGATGGAGGCGTGATCGTAGTGCTGAAGCTACTGCCATCCTCGCTTGATCCACTGCTCTCCACGCTTGTTCCACTGTACCGTAATATTAACCGCCTTGTGTCTGGGATGCTCTCCTTGTCCAGTTCTTTATTGGTGCTGTTCTTGGTGTTGATCTTAGCACTTTTCTTCGAACTATCGACTGTGTCAACCGACAGATATGTGTGTTCTGATTTGTCCGGTATTGGAACATAGGTGCCGCCTCCGTAAATATTGCCACTTGAAACCCAAACTGCTTGAGTACCTTCGAAATCGGTGTCTCCGATTGATTTATCAAGCGAGTTCTCATTTTCCGTCTGTTTGTTTCTCATGTTTTGTTGTTCTTCTATCTTTCTCTTTCTCCTGCAACACGTAGTAAGAATAAGAATGAAGCGATTCATGCAATGCAAGAAATTATTACAAAATGTGTAATTTTCATTTCATAATAATTAAAAGAAGAACGCCAACCGTTTGGAGACGACGCTGAAGATGAAGCACGATACGCCAACCAGAAGCAACACAACTACCAACCCCACTCCAACTCCGAGCAGCGCCTTACCCATGTCACCCATTATTTCTTCAAACGAGAATCAAAGGTGTGAAGGTCTTATAAATGGAACCATTCTGAGGTAAAGGGAACCATTCTGGGCTGATACAAAAAGTAACTTACAAATCATAATTAGGTACGTATGTGTTTTGCCTAAGTGGAGACTGCCACGAAACAACCGGAATGCTCATGAAAGGAAGCTATTTCCTTGGGTATGGTCATCGAATATTTGCTCTTTGATCACTGAGAAAGGTATGTCTTTCTCACCTGGTTTTTGGGTGGTCTTGGGTGTCACACAGTTCTGACAGACTTCCTCAGTGGTGGTTGCTTGAGTTGTGGTGGTGGTCGTTGATGTAATTGGCGGTCTTGCTGCATCGTAATAAATGCAAATGTAGTAGATGAGACAACCCTGATGATTCAGTTTAAATATTCATTAAGTAAAATAAGCCGAAATTCATCATTAAAGAGGGTAATTACGGTATCGCACAAGACTGGTAGAATGAAACTGTCATTTATGGTTTCTGTTCCAATAGAATATAATAGGACCAACGCCAAAAGCAGAAAAGTGAGAAACATTACAGAACCATCACCGGAAAGTTAAAGATAGTAAGTAATACAAAGCCCAAAGTACACTCGAAACCTACGTATGCATGCAGGAATATCGCCAGTCCATTTATTATTCTGACAGAAATAGGCTCCGTCTGAGGTGGTGGGGAACTGGTGCCCCGATTTACACTCCAGCACGGCGACAGTTCCTTCCTTGATGTAGATTAATCGTGTTCCATCGGGGATCGGCACCAACTCTTCTGTACATCCGGACACTTGGGTCGTCATGAATGGCTCAGTTGTAGTTTGCAGATCCGGTGCTGTTGACTGTGATATTAAACTTTCAGTCGTAGTTGATTCTGGTGTTGTTTCAACAGGCGGACTTGGGGTTGGTCTCGCTAAAAGTTGAGGGAGCTTTACAATGCTAGAAATAAGTGCTTAAAAAGCTACACAATAAGAGAATAAAATATCCGAGTTTTCTAAGTTCACAAATAGTTCAATAGTTATTATCGGTGGCTAAGTGTCCAAAGATACTCTACTGCTTAGGTAGATGAGAAAAAATATAATTGGACAGCATAAATCAATTTCATTTAATTTCTTAAATGAAAAGTAGTTGATACAAAAGAATACAACTTAAATTTAAGAGTAGAAAAGGAAGATGTATTTCATATTTAAATCTCCTAATAGACGAAAGCAGATTTGCTTCAGAATCTTAGGACGCATGCAAATGAAGCTCAAGTGCGAATAAGAAATATAAAGTTGAACATACGTATGCAGTCTGGTATATTATGTTTCCATGCATTGTTCCCACACCACATGATTCCGTCTGCGTTCGTGGGCCACATGTATCCAGTGCCACACTCCAGTATGGCCAATACTCCAGGTGTCACATGCACTATTCTAGTCCCTGGTGGTACAGGCACCGTATCCCTGGTACACCCCGACATTTTCTTCACTTAGTTTCTTTGTTGTTGTTAGACTCTATAAAAAAAACAGACTGAGATTGTTACAAAATATGCTGATCTTACATGAAATAGAGCGAAATTTGATTCAATTTCAGGGTGAATTTACACTATTTGTAATACTATTCATTTTAATATTTTTATTACAACAAAAATGTTTCTGCCGTAAAAGTTGCTGAACTGTTTCCTATGATTTAACTACACTGATTCTAATTTTGATGTGGCGATCCGTCCTTGATAAATGTTGTCAAAAAAGGAAGAGAGTTTTTTTTAAAAATTTTGTCATTTAATTTCACAGGCGCAGACTGAACTGGACTCAACTCACTTGTTTATGTCTTTGTTGGTACCTTAATCCTTTGTTTGAAATGTTTGCAAACAACAAGAATAAAAATCAGTCTGACCTGTTCCTACTTACAAGTCCAAACTTTTCAAAGAAACTTGTTTTGAGTCAGGACAGTTTAACGCACTTCCTTGATTTCTGTGTGTTAAGGAGACATACCCTAGAAATTTGTGTCAAGTATTTTCTTCATGTCTCTCCAATTATAAGTCCAACACTTGTGGTATTCAGTAAAAGCACAAGCTCATTCACACGGCACCAATGTTTTGTCAAGTATTTGTCACCGAAGCCTTTTGAAAGGTTAACTTAAGATTGCTTCCAGCAATGATGAGAGCCAAAAGAGGTTTACACGCCGTTTTCTGCACTTTACCTTTGCATCACCTGCTGACTTATTAATAGATCTATCTAGTTAACAACAACTACAAAATTATTCACCAAATATTTAATGTTGTATCGGGGCATCAGGTTTTAAATTTCTCTCTGCTAAATTTCCGTGCAAATGAATTTACTGCACGAAGAGCACCATCGCATCAGTTGCGGTTTCGTTTGGCTTAACTCTTCTCGTGCCCAATTCCGAAATATCGGATTTTTCACAATCGCACTCAGTGCCAGCAGTGGAATTTATAGCCCTCACTTCCTTTGCCACAAAGAATGTCTCTCAATTTACATTAACTCACA
>JBCAUG010417901.1:0-16125 GCA_038406175.1 Haplosyllis leylae
GGCGGAGTGATTACGTAATCCCCTGAATGGGGGGATTACGTAATTACTCCGCCATAGTGGCCCATATATCTCTACCAATAAACCTTTATCAAATATTCTCATTCGTTTTACTCAGGTTGCTTACTTGTGTTGATCCGGAGAAGAAGCTTAGGTAAACGATACAGCAAAAGGGATCTGAGTGACTTCCTATCTTATGCAAAACAAATCGCACATGGAATGAAATTCCTCGAAGACCAGTGCATTGTGCATCGAGATCTGGTAAATATTTTTGTCTCTCTGATTATGTAGGAAATTAGCTTTGGACATTCGACGAGACGAATTTTCATACTTAGTGATATGTTTTCTGTTTTAGGCTTTGAGAAATGTATTGTTGTTTTCTAACAATTTGGTGAAGATTGGAGATTTTGGTCAGGCTAGGTGAGAGTGTAGAAGCAATCATATATTATAACCTTTGTAACAAGGTCTCTTTGACCTTTGCAATAATATTTTACTTTCTTAGCACTGAAGATTTAATTTCCCCATCAGAGGCAATTGGAAATGTTATGACTTTCAACAAGCCGGATTTTCATCTAATAGCCGAAACTCATTGTAATGAAATTATTGGCATCAACGTCTTTCTACGTGAAAACAAAAATAAAATATCCAGCACCAAAATGTTACCATATGTGAGTATTGCACCTAGGACCTCTGGCATTCAGATCTGATGTTATCCTCTTTTAGCTGGCCAGAAGTGTTCTTTGGGAGATCTTTCAGATATTTTCAAAGTCATGCCTTTTTCGTTTTAAGTAAATGAGATTATCTGAGTCCAAGATTCAATTTGTGCATGAACAAAAGTCAGTTTGAATTTTTCCCAAATAACACATGCCTGGCCAGCTCAGAGCGGAGTATATTAGACCTGAATGGGGTAGGTCCCAGGCTCATCTCTCACTGGATGTAGCATTTTTTTTCTGTATGTATTTTTTGCTGTGTGAAAATGCCAATATTGCCAATTTTCTGTGTTTTTAAAAGCTTCAAATGTGAAACATTTTATAATAAATAAAGATTGTTGCATGTCTTATTGCATTGGTCTCCTTCAGGCGACTGTTTGGGCCTCAATACAATTATTATGTGACAAAAAGTGACATCATATCTACAAGATGGACGGCACCGGAGGTCCTGGCGACATTACGTCATTTCCTGAAATCTGATGTCTGGTCCTTTGGTAAAAAATCAACTCTTTATAAAATCAGTAGCTTCAGAAAACTAAAACAAGAATTCATCAATTTGTTTCAGTCTTTGTGTGAAAGTACATCTCCTTTTTCATGACATCCTACTTCCCCACGACTGTTAAAATCATGGACATAGGAAATTCTAATTCTAATCATTTTTACAAAATATTTTTAAGTTGATCATCAAAATATAAATGTTCTCAGTTGTGCCGAGTGCACAAACTAAGACCTATGTATAACTGCTGTCACCCCTGAGATGAGGAGTCTGAATGCTGACCCTGCTGCAGCTAGCCTAGGGAAATTGGAATTATTAATATTGGTGACAGTTGCAAAAGAATTGAATAGTTGTGATAAATGAATATCTTATTCTCTAGGTGTAATACTCTTTGAGTTGTACAGCTATGGTGAAATTCCTTACAAGAACCTGAAAAGTCAACATGTACCAGGATTTGTTGTGAGTATTTATGATCCAAACAGCTAAATGTCAACAGGAAATTTATTTTGTTTCTTTCGAACCGCGATGCTCACATTCTCACCAATATATCAAACATAAGATTGCACAGCCTACTTGTCAAATTTTTGTAGTTTGTATCATTATTGCAAGTGAAACAAATATATTAACTCAGTTGCCAGGATAAATTATGTTTTTCCTTGTTTTATCAATTGTACAAAGTTCTGATTGACAGGTTATTAAAAATGGAGTCCTCGAGAAACCAACAAAATGTCCGGATGAAATGTACGATGTTATGAAATCATGCTGGGTCAAGGTATGGCGGAACTCTCATATTCTTCCGTATTACAAACTGTACGTTAATAGAACTACATGAGTGGCAAAAATATCCCAAAGTTGTTCTCTGATGACTCAGAAATTGTAATTTATCATAGAGTACTTTCCAAGTATTTCCTTCATACCATCTTGGTAACGTTGTCTTTTTTCCTTTCAGAACTTGAAGAAACGACCTTCATTCAGTACACTGTTTAGAACACTTCTCCTAAACGGCTACCAGTCAATGGAACCTGGTATTTTGCCTTCTGTGATGAAGGACGAAGATTACACGGAGAGAATCAAGTCTGCTGTCAGTCTTGATCAGTATGAAGAGGTAAGACTAAGACAATTTATTCCTGTTGAAAATGTTTGAAAAGTTCAAATTTAGTTCTCAAGAAGTTACCTTTACTGGCTGATGATAAAACAAGTTTAATCACAAATCAAAAATATACATGATTGGCAGCGAGGTTCGAAAACGGAATATTTTCACATGAAGCATGACTTTTTTTCCCAATTTAATTCTGTAGAATCTACAGACCCTTTTGTAGAATACTATTTAGAGTAATTTTTATTTTTGAAATTACTACAAATAGTATTTTGTAGAAAATTACTTTTAAGTATTGTTTACTTCCAAAATAGCTAAATAGGGTATTCTGTAGATTCCGTAGATTGTATCCGGAAAAAAATGAGTGATCTACTTGAGATTATAATTGTTTGTTTTTACTTCTTTGCAGATGTACTCTGATGACAGGCTTTATTAAGCAAGCAATACACTGACTTTTGAACAACTTGAGCTTTTCACAGCAAGAAATGTCTGGCAGATCAAGCAGATCTTGTAAATGAACAAAAAATTGTATATTTATGTAACAAAGATCAGTTCAAAACAAACTTAGTTTTACCTATATTAATGCCAAATAATATCAATCTTTGATAACCTCTCATCAAATTTTGAACATTTGTATCTATTGCCATTAGTGCAACAAAAAGATTGCAACAACGATAAATATGGTGCCAAAAACAATGATATGATATACTATACTTGCACACATTATTTTTGGTAAATTTTGAATCGTACCATTTTCAAGTGTGTGTGTGTGTGTGTGTGTGTGTGTGTGCGTGAATGTATGCGTGTTAGGGAAGTTAAGTGACAAGTTCACTATTACATAGATCTAGGATATCGCAACTGCCAAGCGGAAACTACCCATTGTGTTTCTCATCAACTGTGAAAGTTTCAGGGGTTGGAACCCACCTCTTCTCGATTATTTAATTCAAATATCTAGTGGTAGTTGCCAAAATACATCTAAGGCTTCTGAAATTAACACCTGGTGCCTTGGAAAATTTGGAGAAATCAATTTTAACGATGACAAGTCATTAAATAAGCAAGGAAACATTGTGCAGTCATGATATTTTAAATAAAATTTGTAACGGGACGCTGTGTTAAAACAAATATAATTAAGTAACCCTGCATGGCAACAGTTTCCTAGCTCTCAAATGACGTCACAGCGCCAGATTATGAGGCTAAATTTGTGTGCAGAAACGAGCACTATTTCATTGATCACGAGGATCACTTAATCTCTCAAATTTTCATTCGAGAGCTAATTAATTTCATTCAGTAATTGAGTCGAAGCTTAATTAATCGTATTGTTCATAGTATTGAGTACTCGAATAGTTGTAAACGGTTGTGACCTCTATGATATTTGTGACATTTCAATTGGCGACCCGTGACTAGTGTAACCAGACGTACATGGGAACTTCGTGGGGATTACAACGGTAAAACTTTAAATAAGTTCTGCTGTTCATAATACTGTAACACCTTGAATAAACAACATGATCATCATTGGACGTATATATCCTCTTGGCGTACAGTACTGTCGTCGAATACTAGTCGATTGAGTATAGGACGTTTACCTGACCCTTACATTACTAGTTTTTTTGGGGTGCGTGGTAATACGGGTAAGTCAGGGTGATGAGCATCCCCTTATGTCAAAATCCAGCTATTGTGGCCATATAAGGTCATGCAAAGAAAGGTGAGTCTGGAATAAAGTATTTCTAGTGGGTCCAGTCTATTTGTTTATCCTGCATGGGTGTTATCTAGGAAAGCAGGCAATTAATAGGAAAAGCTAGTAATGCTCGTTCACTGATCACTTTAGTGCAGTTCTCTCTCCAATGTTTCGCCAAATTGGTAAAGTTTGATAGAATTTATTTAGAAGAGGTGAATTAACACTCCAGATAATTTTTTGACAAATCGACACTTGTCTACACCACATACCATCCCTACATTCTTTTATGCCACTCTGTGCAAGAAACATAAGCTTCAAGTTAAAAAGCTAGTCAGTGACGCAGAAAAAAATCAGTCAGTTTTTAGTTTCAACATTATATATAATTAAAACAAGGTGAACATAAATCTCAAAAGTGAGCATTAATAACTGATGCGACAATCAGTTTGAGTGAACAGAACAATACCTATTCACCTGCCTTTGTTATCAGATTGACAGGTAGGTGTATACATTTTATAAATTGAAGTAACAAACACAGATAAGCTGATTGTTAAAAAGGCACCTATCATTTTAAATATAAATGTACCAAGTAAATATAGACAGAAATAGCAAATACCGTGATGTGTTTCACCTTCAGCTACACACCATCGTCTTTAAATTCTGATCAATCCAAGGTAATTCCAAAAGAAACAATATGTTAAGACAGATATTTACAATTGTAAACACAAAAATATATCCATTATAAAGCGTATGTTCTTTAAAAGAGAATAAAAACCCATCACCACGATCAGTTTCCATTTTGATAAACACCGAGTTTTTCCTCGACTGTATTCGGATTAACCAGATTTTCATTTGATGCAGCAAAGAGGAGTCTTGCAAGTTCCTGTTAAAAACAGAATTGCAGGTTTCCGGTTAATTCGAAGAGATCCAGCTGTATGGGGATCTGCCACTCAGATCTTTCACAGTTGTTTCACATTGGGACAGCATCCATACAGGGCAAACTCACTAGACTACAGGGGTAAATGTCCGCCTGGTTTGACATACTATCATACTGTACTGTACTGTACACTGTGTACATACTACATGTGTGTAATTGTAATGTATTTGTTACAGGACTGACTGTGAGCAACCCTGCCCATGGTCATACTACAAGCTGCCATCATGCGGCAAGAGGTGGAGGCTGGGTACACAGGCCCTCAGAGAGGTGAGGAACCTCATATGTACCACCAATATATGCATCCCCAAGGCCCCTTTCCTGTGGTAAGTATGTCAGACATGTCAAACTCAGTTCAATATGTAGATAGTGCACAGTACAGTACATGCATATTTGTGTGTGTCAAATATGTCAGACAGATGAATTTACACTGTATTATTTGTTATGCAGGCTCATGAGAGAGTCTCCTTATGGGAATGGCAGAGACTGCATAACAAAACACTGGATGCCGCTGACTACACTGATGAGGGAACTTGCCACTTGGAGTAAAAATGTGTGCCCCTTGCACTGGCAAAAGGCTGCCCTGGATGTGTTACATGAAGGGTCAGAAAGCTATCTGGTGATGGTGATTAAACATATGTTGGATATGTCAGACAGAATGCTTTTTCTTTGTGCAGTACACCAGACAAAGCTCCAAATAACAACCTGAGATCTAATTCAAAGTTTTCAAATAAAGATAACCTTTGATTGAACCCTTTGAATTACAATAAACTTCAATTTAAGTCCCCCAAAGCTTCAATTTAGAGTGTCTTTGAATTAAGTTAGTCTTGAAATCCCTTCAATTTAGTGGAACTTCAAACTAACCATGTTCAAATTAACAGTATTTTTTAACATTGAAAAGATAGGACATTTGACAAAGACTTCAGAAAAAGTTTGAATTAAGCGTGCCTTTGAATTAACTATGTTTAAATTATCTGGGCCAGACCTGTTCTGTTTACTATTTCGTTTTTCTCAGTCATAAAATTGAAAATAAATAGCAGTGGTAACTAAAGCTACCATTATTAAGTGATTTTAATATTGATTACTGTCTTAAAAATCTTTTCATGTAGAAATAGTAGAAGAGTGAATTGCAAGATATCTTACCCCACGGCCTTTTGGTGCTGCCCGATTCCTCCAATCGCACAGAATTTGTCGTCCGAAGCCACCCACATTGTTACGATTGTCGAATTCTATGCTACTTATTTGATCTCGAGTGAAACCCAGATATTCGATCGCGATGGTTTCTAAATTTTTTGGATCAATTTTCCTCGCCAATATGCTTAATTCCCTGTCCTTCAGAGTTTCAGATAACTGCAATAATATATCGCATTTATTGATATTACAGAGACATTTGTGATTAATAGCTGAATTCAGTGTGAGAAAAGCATTTTCGTTTTTTTATTTCTCTTAAGTTTGGATTGTGAACAGAGAGTATTAGTTTGTACCTCCTGACGGCTGTCACTGTTGTCCTGTGGTTGGTCAGAAATGTCTATGACTGCAGTTACTGTGTCCATTTCTTCCACATTTCTAGTTTCTTCTTGGTGGTTACTATGTTCTTCTTGTTGCTCTGGCCTCACTATTGTGACGTCAATATCCAAGTCTCCCCGAAATGATCTTGTACTGGTGTTTTGTGCTGCCATTTTAAACGTGTGGACCTGCTTCGGTTCACTTCTGCAGATATGGCCGCGATCAAATTTAATTGCTTGATTCAGCTGTTTAGTCTGTAAATATACAAAAAAAACCCAAAAAACAACAAATCCTTCAATCAGTGAAATAAATGAGAATTTTCAATAGAGATAAACGATTTTTGATAGCTTTAAACTTTACCTCAGATAAGTTACCGAAATGAAGAAATCATACCAGTGATAACAGAAATTATGGGGTGAGTAAATGTGCCATTTTCTTCCGTGAGTAACTACCGTTTTGTGGGTTATAATGTACACTCCAAAGCATTTAATATTTGAGTCACCGACCTTTTTGACGTGTCGTTCCTGGTCTGAATATGGCTTCCATTCTTGTTTTCCACAGGTTAACATCACCTGAAGTGTACTTTTTGAAGCGTCATATTCTTCTGTTGAGAACTCTATCTCTTCTCGTTCAAGAAATGTCCTCCCACACTTTTTCTCTGCATTGATCAATTTCTAGATGAAGAACAAATTGGATGTTACTGATATGACGTACTGGTTTCGATATGCAATTGATCTTTGTTTCTATATCTCATTTACGCGTGTTAATGCCGATATGCTTTTTAATTTTTGACCAAAATTGCAAACTCAACTAAAAGTCAGCAAAATTATTTTCATTTCTGCATGAATTCAAGATTGATGATACAAGTATAACATATTCATGTAATGTGATCATTTTCAATTAATTTTTAGGTGACGGTTTACTTACTGATTTGTAATCTTCTATCTTGACTAATGTGTTCGATAAATACACCCTTAAAGAGACCAATGGATCTTGGCTTGGGGATTTCCTTAAAGACCCAAACATCAGAGCATATGCGCTTCCACTACAGCAGTTAATGTCTTCTACGGTGACGATAAAGCCACTGAAGTGGTTGGTGTAGATGTTGACATATTTACGGTCAACAGTGAAGGACACGTGGTCAGGGTGCTTGGAGTTTGGCCTCCGTTCTACCATGAGTGGGGGTTCTCCACTGTGGATGTTGCCATGCTTCACTCTGATGTGATTTGCTACTCTATCCATATCCTTAATGATATGAGGAATTCGAATCAAGTACTGTTTATCTTCAAGTGACGGTGGATACAGAAAGTATTCACAAATGGGAGACACTAGGCATTCCCGTTCGGAGATGTGCTTTAAAAAACGACCGGGGTTAGTGTGTATGTTTGCAAGGATTGCTCCCTTAATCCCTTTGGGCGTGTACAGTGTTACTTCAGAATTTGCTGCTTGGATCATGTTGGAATGACCTCTCACAAGTCGAACAATGTCAACATGTCTTTCAAGTTCTCCTGCAAAATGTTTTAAAACCTCATTAAGAAAAAAATGATTGCATTTGTCTTAAGGATTTAAAAAATGTCTGAATTATCAGTCTTTGCAAGTGACATTTACCATCTTACTGACACACTCGGGTTTTTCGTTTTCAACACAAATGTGACATTTCTGTACGAAATTGACATCAGGGGTGTTAAAAAGTTTCAGCAAAAATAAAATTGCCTCCTGTGGGATTTGAACTCACAACAGCAGCCATCACTTGGATTCCTAACTGCCTTACCCACTCAGCCACAGAGAAACTTGTTGAATACAAAATCCTTAAACTGAAGTTGGACCATTTCAAGAATCAATAGAGCATGACTTTGTAAGGGTCTGAAAATCTGAGACTGCCATGGACTAACAGATTGGCTGAGTGGGTAAGGCGTTAGAATTCTAATTCAGTGGTGGCTGATGTTGTGAGTTCAAATTGAAAAATGAAAACGAAAAACCCAAAAGTCCAGTATAAAGCAGCATATGACCTCGATAATAATATACGTGATAATTTAGTGCACAGTCTTCCTGCTGTTTGTAGATCATTAAGACGTGGAAAATGTGTCAATAAGACGGTGCGGGTTATACCTCGGACAATTTTGAGCAACGTGGACGGACTTGATGCCACTGACTTGGTTGGTTCTATGACAGAGACATGGTCTTTATTTTTTTCAGTTTGTGTTTTGGTAGATTCTGTATCTAGAGCAGACTTTGGCTCCATGTCTACGGTGGTCATGATCTCAGTTTTCGGAATGGTAACCTACAAGAAGGTAAACACTGGCATAGTAACAATTAATCACCAACGTAGTACAAATACACCGACTTTGTCGAAAAGTCCAACTGAGCCACTCTTACTGATTAAACGGAATTCAATAGTTCATTTCGAACATGGAAAACGTGACACAGAAAGCATATAATCTTCTACACTTGTCTTAAAGGTTTAACTCCTGTTGTTAGTAAAATTATTTCATTTTTTAAATTCCATTTTAAAGCCACCGTCCAAAGTTGTGTCTGGATGAAAAATAGTCTTTTAACTTTTCTTCTGCAATAGTGTTCACTGATATTTTCATTAAAGATTTGGTAGAAATCATGCAATTTGCCATTACTTTTCCTCTTGCGCTGCTAATTATAAAAATTAAAGGAGTGTAAACTTCCCTTCCCCAATTCTCTGGTTTGCTTGACAGAAACATTTAAAAAATATTCAAGTGCCATACCAAACACATTTCCTTGGTGACACTCTTGACATTTTTAGAATACACCATATCCTCCGTCAGCATAGACTTTACTAACGTCTGGAAAAAGATACAATTTGTGGAAAATGAAGTAAAAGATAAAACATAAGGAGAAGATTTTCTGCTAAAATAATATAATTCAAGGGCTGAAGGCTTGAGAATGTATTCGAGTTTTCCCTAAATGCTTTCACTGAATTCAGCGAATTCAGTGACAAAATAATATTTAAAAAAAAAATTGTTCAAACCCAGTATCTCTGTTGCTGTACTCAAGCCCACAATCTCCTGTGTGAGAGACGGAGACTATACCACTTTGCCACAGAGACACAGCTAACAGAGAAGACAGTTGAATTGATCCTAATTCATGCTTCAGTGATTTTTCAGATTCCCTGAATTCAGTGAAAGTTCTACTCTATTTAGGGAAAACTCGATTATTTTAAAGAAACAACAAGCCCTTCGGAAGTGGATCCACTGTAAGTAATTGTAATCACTGCAATTATTACAGCAAAGACTTGTTGTTAAGTCTTATTTATTGGACTTTTTTGTAAGTTTATTTTAGTCCCATGGGTCACCCCTTCGATAGAAAAAAATGATATTGCTGCTGCGGTCCCTTGCAGAGACTTGTATAAAATAGTAATACTTGTGACATCAGTAGAATTTGATTCCTTGAAATAAATTGATAGGAAATTATAATACCTGACTTGTCATGGTCTTGTTCACAGATGACATTTTGAGACTTTTCGCATGTTGTGTTAACTGATATTTATGTATTGCTTGTTCAAACTCTGGTATCATTAATCAAGAATGAACAATGTGTGAAGTAAAATAAATATAAGACTCCATGTGTGCTGCAAATAGTCCTTTGTAGTATCTCATGGATGAAGTCAATGCAGTAGAATAATGCTGGAACTAGAGGTCTAAGACAATCTAGTTTTTCACGATAGGCATTTCTGACAGATCTGTCAGATCTTTAAGTGGATTTCTACTCCTTGCTGTTACATGTGTTAATGATTTGACAATGTGTCCACAATCTAGCAAGTACTGGAAATATTAAATAATCCTTACATTTAAATTCTAAATTGTTATTATTCTTAAAAATGCCTTTTATTTCTGTCAGATTTGCCTATCGTGAAAAACCTGATTCAGCCAAAATCCTTTCATTTTTTCCACTGTTGTCGTCAGCTGGACGAGCAAAAGGGCCAACAACCTTTCACAGTATGAAGTTTCATTGTTTCGGGACTGGAAAACAGTAGGTAAGAAAGCTTCGACAAATAAATCGGTTGCGTGACTTCGTGGTACCTTCGGGTTTGCGAATATTTTTTTCGTGATGAGGTGTCTTTGAAGTGCATTGTTTAATTAATTTGATTTTATTGGCAACTGAAGGTGGACCTTATCATAGTTCCGCTCTTTTCATTTTACAGCGACATGAACTGTGGCGTGATATTTCATTAGTTTAATTTTCGTAGTGTTGAATTACGATGTTTAATCCGCAACCTGTTGGCTCTGAAATTTTGTCAAATACATCTAAAACATTTTCATACAATTTCGAACTGATTGATTTGACACCTCAAAAGCACTGAAACTTCTGTTGAGTCACTCACGGCTGACGGAAATTCAAAACTGCAGTTTACTCTCATGTAGATTTCTCATGCACAGATGGAATAGATTCTAAGTTATTTCATCAGTTTCCTATGAGAAATCCTGGATCTGCCACTGATGTAATTACTCGGAACCTATTCTATCAACACCCAGAAACCCCAAATTCATGAAATTTGGTCGATTGCGTGTCCGAGTGCTTGCTGGATACAACAATGGATACTGATTAATAATAAATGTTACATCAAAGATTGCTTCGAAATAAATTCTTATTGGTTATTGATTTTATTGGATTAATCAATTTTACTATTCAAGATAGATTGTCCCAGTGTTGCATTTTTTCTTCTCACTTGAGAGTTTGGTTTGAAAACCATCCCCATATTCGGAAAATCAAATTTTCTAAAAAATTAGCACGTAATTAAAAATATCTATTTTCAGCCAAACGTCAACTAATTGCTTGAATTGCTGGTCATATTATGGTATGTACGAGCAAATTAGAATGGTGGATTTTCTTAATTTCGATGACAGTCTCCTTCATTGTCACAAATTCCAAGTTTAGCGGCATTTATTAAATTGCATATAATAAACTCCGGTGTAGTCTCCCTATTCATAGAAAATGTTTTTATTTTCAAGGAAAGCCACTGCCAATGCCATTGTTTGTACAGTGAGTTTCCCTTAAAAGTGACACCTGTCACAAAAAAATGGCATCTAGAGTGCACTGACCTGGGTGCACTAAAAGTGCACTTTTCTGAAAAAAAATCATTTGAATACCCATGTGACACAACATTTTAGTGTACAACAATCTAATTAGTAAGTTTCTTAATGAATTACATTGATTAGAATACATTTCAGTATGATTTTTGGTAATTTTTACCTTGTTTTTGGAGATGGTTTTTCTGTTGCTAAATCTGATTTTTGCTCATTTTCAATTAATTTTTTCACACATAAATATTTATCCAAAATGCTTAATCCTCTGGTATACAGACAGCCAGACACCCAGACAGTATCCACACAAAAATTGAGACAGAAATTTTTAATTTTAAATGCTTATTCTGTGAGGTTAAAGTTGGCCAAAAATCTGAAAAAGCAGTCTGCATCATACAACATACATCCACGGAGTGAGCCTTTTGGTGGAAAGGGAGCATGCTGGTTGACTCTCCGGGATTATTGTTCTATTTAGACAGCCAACTTCACAGTGCTCACAGGGTGCCAAGGCCTTGTCCAAGGACACTAAAATTTTTATGAGCAACAATTCTAAGTGTTTTTACTGTGATTAAGGGCATTTGAATGATAAATGGAATATGCTACGAACTCGTGAACATATCAGGAATTAAAATGTGAAGAAATATAAGTGCTGAACCTAAGGAATAACTCACAAAGAATAAAATGAAATGGATATGAGTGATAATATATAAGTGCAAAAAGGCAAGTAACAGTTATTTGTTTGTTATTACTAGTAATAACATGGTTGCGAAAAATGTTAAATAATGGGAAAAGTGGACCAAAAAAAGAAAAAAAAGACAAAGGAAAAGATAAAGAAGTAGTGTTAAAACCGGAAGCCAACCAGCCTGGCATAAAATCTGCAATAGAGCAAAAACCAAAACGAAAAGACTCAATTAGTTCAACAAGTTCAACATTAAGTGCAACTAGTGCAGGCAACAGTCATCCACCCCAAAAAGTCTCAGACCACAACCGTTCCAAGTGTATACCAACATCACCCCCAGAAAGTGAAGTACCTGCAAAAAAAATAAATATGGCATCATCCTCTGAGCAGAACATAACACCTAACATTCCTACCCCAGTATCATCTGAACCTGTTAACCCCAACAAGGTGGCAACTGATACTGGAATTAATGCTGAGAAGAATGTTACTGGTAATAATGATGAACTTACACCAGAACTGGCCAAGTTACGAGAACTCCTCAACAGAGACATGGAAACTATGATCAAGTCCCTTCAAACAGACTTAAGCACTTTGAAGTCGTCTCAGCATGCACTGGAAAATAAAAGTATCTTGATAGATACTATCAAGTGTGAAAACCATAAGCTGCGCACTGACTACAACCTCATAAAGAAAGAACATGAAGACCTAAAAAACAGAATTATAGCAGTAGAAAACAGGCTGATTGAAAATAATATTGTTCTCCATGGAATAGAGGATCAAGCATGGGAACTAGCAGACATCACGAGGGAAAAAACCCTACAGACAGTTTCTAATACAGTCAAAGGAAAAACACCGAAAGAGAAGCTAGACGCTGTGCAAAAAATACCCATAAAAAGCATCAAGAGGATTGGTGATTATAACCCCAGAAGAGCACGTCCAGTGAGAATTGAATTTACCAACAAGACCAGTGCAGACATACTATTTGACCAAAAAAAGGAACTGCCTAAAGGAGTCTTTGCTGATAGGGAATACAATACAGACACTGAGCGAGAGAGGCAAATATTGAGACCTATTCTTAGGAAAGCCAAGGAACTGGAGGAGTACCGTTTTAAGAGCAAAATGGAAGGGAATAAATTGATCATCAAAGGCAAAATGTATACAGTGAAAAACATGCATTTACTCCCTGCTGGATTAAGCACAACTGAAGTTTCCAGCAGGACTAATGACAGCAGTATAGGATTCTTTGGGAAATTGAGTCCCTATTCAAACTTTCATCCCAGCCCATTCCTACTTGATGGAATTTATTTCCATTCCGCTGAACAATATCAAGAGGCAACTTTTTTTGCTGACGAGAAGGTGGCAAAGGATATATTAGCAAGCAGTGATCCCCTGACATGCAAGAAACTCTCATGGGAGATAGAGGGTTATTCTGCAGAAGTGTGGAATGAGGTAGCCAAAGAGAAATGCAGTCAAGGCATACTAGCAAAATTTCAACAAAATACTACTCTACAACAACATCTACTCGACACTGGTGGCAAGCTCTTGGTTGAATGCAGTTATGACTGAAAATGGGGCTGTGGTGTCCCATTAACAGATTCTAACTGCCTAGATGAAGAGAACTGGACAGGGGAGAATCTGCTTGGAATTCTGCTGATGGAAACTCGTGCTCAGATTAGCATGCAACCAGAAGTTAATTCAGAAGAAAGTATGGTAAGCTGAACACTATACTATGTGATTGTTAGGATACAAACCACCTATGTGCTTTAACATTAATGGTGATAACAATACTCCTTTGTGAGAAATAACGAACTTATTATTGGTTATAACACAACACTGTTTCAACCAATAATTGCTACCTGTTATGACATTGCTCATAAGAAAAGACCAACCACATTAGACAATTTCATACTCATTCATTGCCTGTCCATCGTATTTGTCAATTAATATCTAATTGATAAATCTTCTCTTTATCATCCAGAATTCTCATTACATTTTCTGTTGCACCTTTACCCTGTTTTGCTGTGATTTCACCTAGTTAAAATGTGTGTACACCCAAATTTGATAGAAAATGAAGTTCTCAACCAACCATCTTTAGATATCAATATCGATGTCTTTAATGAATTCAATGAATCATGTATGTATTACAATGAAGCCAGAGATTTTGAATCATGTATTACACATGATGATCTTGTTATCTTGCACTTAAATATTCAAAGCATCATGAGTAAAAGAAGTATCCTGCAATCTCTATTAGAGAAATCACTAGTATACATCTGTCTACTAAATGAAACATGGCTGAATAAAGAGAATAGAGTCTGTAGAAAGAAAAAAATAAAAGAGGCGGTGGTGTGGGCATATTAGTTCATAACACATTACATTATAGAAGGCAAATTGACATTGAGTCATCATTCACTGATTTAGAACTATGTGCTATTGAAATAAAAACATGCCGTGACAAGATTCTAGTAGTGTCACTATACCGCCCGCCCAACTCCAACATAAATGATTTCCTCAAATCCTACAAAAATTATTAAATGAAATCCATGTAACTATAAGCTTTACTTTCTTGGTATGGATCACAACCTGGATTTCTTAAAATATGACAAGCATGAACCAACCAAGAAGTTTATTGAGCTAAATATAGATAATCAAACCTGGCCCACCATCACAAAGCCGACCAGAATTACCAAAGATACAGCTAGTCTGATAGACAACATTATGGTCAGTCAAGACATATTTAACAACTCCAAAAAGCTGTATTCTGGTAGATGACATCAGTGATCATTTACCATGTTATCTGATAGCTCAAAATCTGAAATTAAGAAAGAAATATCCTCCGGTTATAACCAGTAGAAAAATCACTCCAAAAACTTTATCCAAAATAAAGAGTAGACTGGAAAATGTGAACTTAAATGACCTGGTGAACAATGGTAATGTAAATGAAGCTTTTGACAATTTTCATGATACCCTGGTTGAGGTTATTAATGACATTGCTCCCTTAGAAATGTATACTCCTAATAGAAACAAATATCGGAAAGAACCTTGGTTACCAGTGACCTTACTACAGAGCATAAAACATCAAAAGACCTTGTACAGGAAAACACTGAATTGTCAAGCATCAGAGAATGATGGTGTAACATATAAAAATTATAGAAACATTCTCAGTAAACTAAAAAGGCACTGTAAAGTGAAATTTTACCAAGACAAGTGCGTTGAATATAAAAACAACACTAAAAAGTTGTGGTCTATTATTAACAAAGCACTGTCAAAAACTAATGACAAATCCAGTGCAATAGAATGCCTAACAGTTGAAAAAGTCAAATACTTTCAACCAAGTAAGATCTGTAATGAAATGGGTAAATATTTCTCTGGTGTAGGCTCTCATTTCGCATCCTGCTTCAAAAACCCACAACAGAATATTAATATTTATTTGAAAAAATTAGAGACAATACAAAAAGCTTGTTTTGGACTCCGATTACTGTTACCAAATTAAAGAGAATCCTCAAAGATCTACCGAACAAGCATAGCAGAATTGCTATCAGGTATGTGAGGGGGTGGATCCCATGGCCTGGAATGGCTGGAAATGCCCAGATTCACGCAATCTGGCCATTTCCAGCCCAGTCCTGTGCTGGCCATGATTCCACCTCCTCACTGTATCATTTGTAATGTAAATGGCTCCAATTAACATTCTATAGCTATTGGCTACCCATCCTACTGGATGTGTAGTCGACAGCTATCTAGGTACCTTCTGGACCATCACAGTCCTTTGTTACCCATTGAAAACTTCAATACTTAAGTATTGAAGTTACTAGTTTTAATGGAGCTGGAGAATGCACATTCATATACTTTCCTACTTTAATTAATTAAAATGTACAGAGTCAAAACAAGACTTGGAATACTCAGTTTAAATGGTTTATTGAAGGTACTAATTTGACTAGTTTCGCCTGTGGTGGCTTCATCAGGAATGAGTCAAGAGATTTCATC
>JBCAUG010418012.1:0-16123 GCA_038406175.1 Haplosyllis leylae
ACAAGGTCTTATCAGTACACATACCATAGTTACTATGGTATGCCTCTATAAATAGAACATCACTGGTGTACGAATTTTGCCTGTCCATGTGGACATGCATTCGAACCACATAACACTAGAAGTACTACAATAAACATCTACTGTATAGATATCTCAACAAATATATTAGAGTTATCACTAAGGTCAGCCGAGATGATCACACACACAAGATATTGGTATGTTGAGTGCATACAGACCTCACCTAGTATAACTGTATCAAGAGACATATCAATCATTAAACCTTTGTATTGCTGGCATGTTAATGATGTCATGGTAGCATTCTGTGTACACAAATTCTCACCAATGACTGCAGCCTTAAGCAGGCCTACCTATCATAAAATACCAAATGCTGCCCTCAACCTTGTCCCACAATACTATGCCCCCCCCCATTTCAATCACTATGATGAACTCTTAACATGCCAGCAAAGACACTTGACTCCAGTCATTTTACAAAAACTATGTCATATATCAAAAAGTCTTGACAGCTTGACTATGGAGGAGCTTCACAAAAAAACTTTTAACACAGTGAGATTCACACACAATGAAGTCAATTTTGATGTCACATATGATGGCCATCAAAAGTCCTCAAAATATTTATAAATATTTTTGACTAATTTTGATGACTTTCATATGTGACATCAAAATTCAGATCATCATAGGTGAACTTCATTGTGTCAAGTTTTTTTTTTTTTTTTTTGTAAACCTCCTCCAGCTGTTTGACTTTTTGACATTTGACATCATTTCAAAATTTGACATCTTTTGACACATTACTTAAACCACCTCAGCCCGTCACAGGGCTATTTTGGTTCAATGTCATGGTATGCGGTGGTTTGTTGTCAATTCTGAAATGCACTTAATATCATTCATACCCTATCAAAAGTGTATCATTTTTCCCACAAGTGAACTTATGTCTTCAGATGTTTAGCTCAAAAACTGCTCTGTGTATTTATGCATTCAAGTGCATTTATTGAATATTTAACAGTAGTCTTCCAAATTTGTTGAAATGAAGAGTTGACGCACGCACAATCCTTTGTGTCGTTTTTATTTGTGATATAGAACAGACCACTGCTAGGTCAGGGCGAAATGTCAATTTACGTTGGATATTATCCAAAAAGCCTGGAATTTGAGAATTTCCTATCAACGGTAGCGGGTGTAGGGATTATGCTTCATTTTGGGCGGTTGACCTTTAAAATTATCGTCGTTGCTTATTTGTTTTACAGTGAAGGTCAGTTCATAACAAAGTGGTTCATAGGACTTGTATTCATTAAAGCAGAGAATGTCAACATTGATCTCACATATGACATACAAAGTTTTACAGATACAGGTACACTATTTTGTTGAATAGTAACTGTAATTATTATCAGGTTAATTCATCTTCCAAAATTTGGCATTCCTTCGATACTTTTTTTTCTATTTAAGTTCATCGACAGGGTATTCAAATTAGTATGTGGAAAGAGGGAATGAAAATAGAAGTAAAACATGTTAAAAGGTAATGTGCTGACGGTTTCTTTTTGTTGTGATAGTAAAATTATATATCGCTATGTTTATTTGAAAGAATTAAAAAAGTGCAATACAAAAAAAATTAAACTTGTTTAGGCTATACAAAAGTTGGTACGCTATTGAAAAGAAAGATATTTAATTGCGACACACCAAAATCACTCATTTTCTTGTCTTTTTAGGAAACAGTTGGAAAATTACATTCCACAAAGTGTCATACAAATGGGGAGGACTCCAAAGGACAAAAAGAAGAATGTGAGTGAATGTATCTTTTCTCGCCATTTCCAATTACATGGGTTTGCAGCTGATACTTAACTCAATATCTTAGTAGAAAAGTAGAGTGACCGTACAGTACTAAGTATTCTCTGCAGATAAATAATTCTTCACAAAACAGTCGACGAACCAGCACAGACGGGTCATCTGATCAACCAATTATGAAACCCAGCAAATCAGATTCATTCCTCTTGGCTCAAGTTCGAAATAGTGAATTAAGTGGTGACTCCCTTAGTTCAGAGGATACAGTTAATAAGTCTGCATCTGCTACGTCAGTAATACCGGAAGATGACGGTGTTCCAGCAAAGGAACAAGCAAGTGAAGATAGTCTTATCATGCATACTACCAACAATCTTAACGTGACTGAGAATCCAACGTCGAATGGGGAAGTCGCAAGTCCTGTCCAGGATGTAAGTGGTGTTTGCTTAACTCTTTCATAGTATTGACACTCGAAAAATGGTCATTTTGGAGGTGGTCATGATGGGACCATGGCTCTGGCTTTACAACCAAATAATTATTTAATCATTAGAAGTGCTATCTAGTCTTGACACATGTCTCCTCTTTCCCAAGAATGCTTGCGCCCCTTGGAGTAATTGCTGGGACAGGGGGTCAATTTATATCAGAAGCTACAGTGAGAAAAATAGGTTAAGAGAGTGATTTCAGAGCACCTATGCGTGCCAGCTACTCAGTTATTAGGTGACAAATACCTGTAGTACTGTAGTATGTTACTAGTGAACATACTGGAGGGCAGCTGGGTAGAAAAGAAAAGGCAAGCATTCTCTTTCAAATACCCATTGGGGGGAGGGGAGGGGGCATCGGAGAGACTCTTTCTCAGAGTGGACAACCCAACAATTTTGCATGCAGCCCGGAATTGTTTGTGATGAACATTAAAAGGAGCTGGAGCCATTTAAGTGCCCCAAAATATGAAAGTGCCAGAAAGTTTTGTTCGCATGTAAAAGTGTTATAAATATTTGTAGTCTTATGATGATTGATGGTAAGGGAGTGGCACACTGGCCGATTCCTGTTCCTTATTAGGTTCCGAGTCCGATTTACGTTCAATAGGAATGATTTGCTGTCATATGGTAGTCGGACACTATCTGAGTCGGAATCGGACATTGTATGCACACCGTATCTCTTGGAGAAAGTGTTTAACAGAGACTTTTCAGGAGCAAGAATATATTGATATAGTTCAATATTAAAACACACTGGTGTTTATCACATGTTAAGCAGTCAAAGGATACTGACAAACTGGGAAAAAGCAATCGTAATATTTGTGATTTTTTCAGAATGAGGACAGTACTGATAGTTCCTCGAGTCGGAAACGACCTCATTCGCCAACGGACAACGGAACACCTCCGAAAAGGTGTAAAGATCTTGACGTGAGTATAACATACATGTACTGTCATTTTGCTCACGATGCACTTGACAGAGTAACTGAACCATTTAGTTTCTACCATTGTTGAATAGTCAATTGCGTGGGACAGACTCTTCCCGGCCATTGTAACCAAAAAAACTATTAAAACTTTGCCTCATAATAGTTTCTGTTTATTTTGGTAGCTGTCCAAATCACCAATGCAAGCAGAAGTAGTGATGGATGATCAGGCCTTGTCAAATCCCAGCACCCCAACAGACAAAGCCAAGACCGTCGAAAAGCTGGTAAAGTATCTCTGCTATAAATTATAAAAAGAAAACCGAGAAAATAAATGTGAATATTCCAACAACTTGATCTCATTTGATTAAAAAAAATTAACGGCTTTATTCATCCTTCAGCACATAAACCGGTTACCAAGTGGAGAATTGCCGGATATGAACAGTCCACAACCAGTACCAACAACGTACAGTAACCTACAGAAGAACCAAATAAAATTCAAGCTGAATAGATAGTAGAAACTTCATCACTAGTTCAGAATGAAGTAAATGTAAATGTGTTTTTACAGTAACTTTATTGGTGAGTGAAAACAGGTCCAAAAATTATGTGGCAAACATTGGGGTGTAATGTTGGTGGCGAAATGGAGTAAAAAGAAATAGAAGACACCTCAGAAGGAAAGATGTGGTTTGACGATCAATGATATTGGCCAAATACGGTGTGCTCTTCATAGCATGGTTAAATGCGAATGGTGTAGCCGGCCTTCTGAACAGTGACAAATACGGAGTGGAATAAAAGTAGATTTTAAAACTGGATAAGATGTGATTGTAATTAGCTTTATGAAATGTGGATGTATCAGCAAAGAAAGTTTAGTATATGTTGGGTAAAGTGGCTGAAACAAAACAGTGTGGTTGTTTACCCAGATTCTGCAGGTTTATATTTGTGTGATAATTGTATTGAATGCGACTGACATTTTATACAGGAGTGAGCTATGTAGTCTTCTTTAATGCTAGATTATCCCGATTTGAATGAAGTTATTTTCAGTTACTTGACCGTTTTTATGCTACCACCGATAAGGGAAAGTGTTTCCAGCACGCTTTGAAAGAGTTTCGTTACAAAGAGGCTACTACGAGCGGATAATAGACTAATGAACAAACATCCCCTCATTGATTGCAATGTCGAACATATTCAATTATAACAAGTACTCGGCTATTACGAACACATTTCTGGGCATGTAATTATTGGTGGCTCATTAGAGTCACCTTAGTGGTTGATTGACGTTTTTTGCCCCAAAATTTTGGGCCCATGGTGGGGACCTACGAAGGTCTTTTGTCACTTAGTGACTGTACATGGGATGACAGTTCTATTTGCATATGGTGGGGACACCTAACCACTATATGTTGTAATCGAACTTTTTGTTGCCACAGGTGGTGGGGACCCTAAAACCTAGTATACAATATGCTTCACTCCCCTTCACCCCCCCCCCCTTTCGCTCCCCTTCACCACCCAGGGAGAGAACGAGCCACCTGGCGAAACTTTTTTCACAACATAATATTTTATTGTAAGCGGGACGGGTGTAATCTGCCCCTCATATTCTGCAGGCACATGGATAAAAAGTAATTAGTCTGAAAGAGCCAATTATTATTATGGTATTATTATGTTATGTAAATAAGTTTAGTGTACAGCTGGTTATTAAAATCTGAAGGATGTGCGTGGAATATCAAAAATGATAGTTGTAAAAAAAATGGTGGGAAGAATGGTACACAACAAGGAACGTCTGTGTAAAAATACTGTACCATACGCACTGTGTTCATGCAGAATTTGTAGTAAGCATTGTCAATATGTAGTTTAATCAAATTTGAGTAACGGTCAGAAATTGTTAGACTTTTACCCCAGACTGGACAGATTAAGCGACAGTAGGCTCATGTTTCAGTCAAACTTAAAATAAATCAAGGGCTCAGTCAAACTTAAAATAAATCAAGGAAAATATGTTGACAAGATTGTGAATAATGGTAATTTTTCGAGAAGAAAAAAATTTAAATACGTCTGTAAAGGTTTCGGAGAAAATGAAGTCCAGTATTACGGAAATTGTTTTCCAGATAAATGTTACCTGACGGTCACATTATTTTACCATCAATTAATTACTAATATTGTCGAATTTGCAAAGATTGGTCAGAATATAGTTTGTTGCGACTGTTTCACTCTTTAACTGGCAACGCAGTTATTCTTACTGAATCGTATACCTCAAGATGTTGACATTTTGTTGACGAAAATAAGCAACTTCTGAAGATGTTGCAACATACATGTGTAAAATTTGAAAACAAGGTTCTCAGGTTCTATGATACAAGTTACATTTGGAAATGGTGTGCCTCCTCACTTTGCACTCTATAAACTCGGAAAATCAGGTTTACTTGAGATCCTTAGCAATTCTGGTGTACTTTTGTAATTGAGAAGTTCTGGAAGGAGGAGGTTCCCGAAGAACCATGTCGTAACTCCAGGATAGGACTTCAAAAGTTTCCAGGTTCGCCCAAGTTTAGTTTGCTAAGAATCGTTCTCGGAGTGTAAGTATACAAGCCAGATCATTTAGTTGTGTTTCGTTGCACATATGTTTGTTTATTTAGGAAATAAATGACTTTGGTACGTCAGGATGGTAGTTGAGTAAACAGACCGTTACTGTGCTCAGTTTATTGATAAGTCGTGATAGTATAATTCCAGACATGAATTACTACTAAACATCATATTTTGTGCGGTACAATAAGAAATGCGCCATCTTAGAGTAGATATTTGGACGGAAGACTACTTAGGTGCTTTATTCAGTTGCCTGTTAAAAATTGTAGATAGATTCTATCACCGTTATTTTTCACTTTTGTCCATTTTTGTATCATAATGTAGTTTGTAAAGTGTTAAAAAGGAAAACATGAACGGAGCGTGTTGTATTTGTAATATTGTTACACGTATACCCATCATGGTTAAAAACATGTACATGCGACAAAAAAAACTTTGAAAATTCTTTTGTTTTCTTAGAAAATTTGATCTTTTCCATGTAGGGTTCAGTTGAAATAATAACTGCACAGGTGCAGTTTGAAGAATGTAACGTACGCAACGCAGCTTTCTGTAGACGATGAAGCATTGCTCTTCAGTGTTGTATATAGCTCCCCTTGTACAATGTGCCATATTGCATTTGTAATTATCAGTCTTTTGTTCGGTTGTAGTATCTTTATTATTTCGTAAAAATCATTCAGCTGCTATTGATTGGCTGCTGACATATATATCTGTGTACCTGTAAATTTACACGTATCAAACTATCGTATGCAATGCGTGGTTGTCACAAAGAGATAAAAACATAATCGCATCAGTTTTGCATTTACATACATGAAATAACATCACAAAACTAATGTAAGGGTATGAATTAACTGTTCGTTTATTGTGTATTTTCGCGGTATGTGTAATTTTGTAACTTCAAACCTGAAAGTGTATGTTTGTACATCAAGTGTGATTCACGCATGTTTCGCGGACCCTCATTTTATTAGTGTAGGGATGATTAATCCTGTAATTGAAACTCAAATTCTGGTGTCACTTTTAAGAACAAGTTTATTTTGGGCACTTGATTTAGAACTGTTTTTCGGAATTTATTACAGAATATTCGGTTTTAAAATGGAGCATAATATTACACAGATGAACTTAACTATCACATTGCTGGAAATTTTTTATCATTCATTGTAATAAATTTCATCTTTTTATATGTATAAACTATATTGTAAAATATTGAAAATCCAAAATAAAATATGAAAAATTATTTTTTATCGTTTATTATCTTTTATGTAAAATATAGCTCTCTGATAATTTTTGACAATCTTTGATAAACTTATGTTAACAACATTATCAGTTAATATTTCGAAAATCTTAAATTTTATTAATATAAAATACTTCAGTACTGAATCACTGCTCTTAAAAAATTCGCAGAGGTATTGAGCTCTTTCATTTTATTTAAGATCAAAATTAACATTTAATTGTCTGATCAACAGACCCAACACCCTCTCCCTGAGAAGTCTGAACGGACATGAAAACTCTTGAAGTTGGAAACAAAATTGCAAAGATTTCTAAATAAACAATGAATAGAGGTCGTTCTGCAACCGATTATTCACAAAATATCTTTGTTACTAATTTAAATGAAACAAATGACTGATAGTTTACAACCAAACGCACTTAAAATGTAAAGAAAATCCCACACAGAAGTTTTACTTCTCACATGAACATAAGGTTTGACCTCTGCTGCTAAGGCATTACACAAGATCCTGATTTAATTGGAATGTAACTGACCCGGTGTCAATGTTATTTCATAGTTAATACTGCACCGGAAGTTTTATACCCATGTCATTACACACTTCTTCTATACAGACAAGTAAATGTTCCATGTCAGCCGCATGGAGATCTCCAATGTTTCCGAGTCTGAAACAGTCTGTCGTTGTTAATTTCCCTGGGTATATTACCTGGCCTGGAAGAGGAAAATGGACAAGTAGCAAAAAATATGGCAAGATATGAGACACATAAGCTTTCTAGCCAGTTTGCGTGTGGTGCAAGTCAGACTCAATTGTCCATTCAAATTTTAACATAACATATCAAGTCAAAATCATCGCTAGCTTGTTAAGAGTCATCTAATTCGTCGGTTATTTTGTGAGTAGAGGCAGGCTTTTTTAAGAGTGTAGTGGGCACAAAAATCAGGATTTATGTTAACTGCGGAAACACTGTAATGAGATGGTTCCTTAACCATACGCTAATTAGACTGTTGCAGAATTTGCTGTGATGGTCAGCCTTAACCAATTAAAATTCACGGGGCATGGGGTGCAAGGTACTCATTATAATGCTGATTGCTGCAATACTCATCAGATTCCAAATGGGTGGAGAGAGACAGGAGTGTGGAGGTGGGAGGAGGCAATGGAGGTGTGGCAGAAGCAAGGGGCCTTTTAGATTGCTCCAATACTGTAAGGTGAGTGGTGGGGAGCCAGAACTAATCGCATTGTAAAAACAATGTATGGAACACAGGGGTGCAAATGGGAAACGAGGCTATTTTTGTAAGTGGTGTCTTGTAATGACCTGAAACAGTATTCCTTCGCAGGTAAACTAAACTGTGAATTAGTCCACCTGAGCAGACCCCCCCCAAGTTATTTGTAGCATAAGTCAAAGATATTTGACGAGGATCCCAGTACAACACAGCATGGAGGGTACTTCCACTCACTTGAATTCTCCACTGCACACGAGCCACCAAGTGAAACTTTTTGATATTTTTCAGATGATCATAGGAAACATTTCTACCTTTATCGTAAAGCCTTTTGTAGAAATCAGTGAAGTCGAACTTCGGATCTTTGGGATAAAGGTAAGTTGTGATTATGTAGCCTGCATCCTCGGCATCCAGAAATTCTTTGAAACCCATCTTTGTCATGCCTTCTTTAAGGATTCGTCTATTATTTTGGTATCTAAAGAAAATGAGAACACAATGTGTTATTTAGCTGTTCAACAATCAAATCTGCAAAAATATGGCCCTGTTTACGTTTGAGATTGTGGTAAAATAATCTAAAGTATATGTATCACTGTAGATATTCCTTCCGACTCCCACTTTTTGTTGGGGGAACAATATTCTATCAACTCAATTGAAAACTGAGGCTTTCAGGATGCACCACACCAAAAAATAACTAAGAAAAGCCAACAGTATATCAAAATCACCTCTCTTTACTAAGGAATAATACCTTGTGCCTCTACCCTGTGGTCCACCTTCAGCGTCTAATTCCTCGAGTGCCTGATTGAACGCTAGCATAGCATGAGTGGCGGGAGTGAAACGAAACTGGCCATTGTTTTGTAAGCCTTCATATTGATCTACCAAATCAAAGCTGAGGCTACGTGCTTGTCCTGATTGTGATATGGAATTGACAAAACAAAGGAGATATGAATTAAATGCTACAGTAAACTTATTAAGTATTGAACCGTTAATTCGTATTCAAAATGGAAAAATATGCCATTACCTTTACAAGCTAACAACTTCTTTGTGTTGGCGATAGCATACGAAAAACCTGGTGTGCCTTCAATACATTTGTTACTTGAACTAACCATGAAGTCTATATTAGATTCTACCATATTTATAGGGACAGCACCGAAAGTACTCATGGCATCAACAAAGTAAACAGCATCTACAATAAAATGAGGATCTAGAGTAATGTTGTCTTGAGCAGTCACGTAAAAATAACCATGTAATGCTGGTCTTCACAACTATCGAATCAAAAATTTAATGTCATTCATTTGAAAACACTGTTCAGTGGTGGATCCAGGATTTCCTAGAGGGGGCGCCAACTCCTAATAGAGCTTTCACACTGCTCAACACCGAGACCAATAATAAGACCTACGAAATGGCTAAGCCAATGCCATCAGTGATAATGTCTCGGTGCAAAGTGAACACCTTCGTACCATTCTGTGTAAGCCATTTTAATCGGTCTGGCTATCTGTCTCGGTCTCGTTCTCGGGCAATGTGAATGCACCATTAGGGGGTGTGTCAACCTATTACTTGACCAATTTTCCCCGAAAACTGCATGAAAATGAAGAAATTTTAGCCCGGGGGGACCCACTGCTGTTTTGAGCCATTTGTGAATTACAAGGAACATTCACTTGCTATTTAATCACCATAAACAATTTGACTGGTACAAAGGATAATCACTTGGTGCAAGTTCACGGACAACTCTGCCAACCTCCGTAACAGGATTAAAAATACCAACGCTGGTTTCACAATGTACGATTGAAACATGGGTGAAACTACTGTCATTATTCAAAATGTCTGTGACTTTGTCCACATTCACGCGTTTTCTTTCTCCAAATGTTTCATGGTGACATTCAATTCCCATATATTCACACATTTTTAGTTGCCTTTTGCCATAAGCTCCATTTTCCAAGAGAAGAACCTGAAATGTATGTGTATCTTTTTCCTGATTGATATTTCTTTCCCATAACTATCAGAAAATAAATGCAATTTACATTTCTATCTGTCTTGCAAACATCCAATTACTCGTTATTTTATCTGTCTCAGAACCTAAATTTGCGAGTAATTGTTGAAAAAAGTAAATTCTTCCAGATTTGTACATACCTTCCAGTAATACTTACTTTTCCATTATTTCTCGGCACAGTTGTACACAAAACGGCCTCCAAGCTGAATGTACCACAGCCTTGCAGTGGAACACAGGTATATTCACTAGTTGGTGCCCCTATCAAAATAAAACTCAAAATGATTGGAAAAAGCATCAAGTCATAAATTGTCACCTGAAATGGTGAAAACACAAAGGATATTGTCAATACCTGCCATCGTCACAAGCCGCTCCCTGAGACTTTTTACCAGTGCGACAAACTCTGTTTCTCTTGATCCAACGTCTTTTACCATTGCTTTTTTTGTCGTCTTCGATATACCAAGTGGTCCCGGAGTGAACAACTTCCTTTCACCCAATCCTGTGACATACATGTAACCAAGGGATTAATTTATCTACCACATTATCTCTCGACCTTTTTCAGTAAAAATATTAAATGTGACATAAGTACATATTGTTATGTTTTTTCGTTTCTGTTTTTAAATATTTTCTGCGAGTTTTAAGATGACAACACTTTCAGGGCATGTGTCACTCGAATTAACCAAACTGTGTATCATGATATTGGAAATGAACCATACCTTCACAGTAGTCTCAAAAACATAATGGGACATTAATTTTGGTTAACCTAACGCCAATTGTTGCTGCATGCACAATGTCAAAAGAATGGAGGGCTTCTTACCATATTTTGATCTTGATCTTGGGGTACTACAGAATGCACGTGAAGGTGCAGACTTTCTAACCACCACGAAACATCTCTTCATCATCTTGGTGCAATATATTTAGTGTCCAGTCAAGAGTCAAGAAATCGCTCTTTATCTGAAATATTTCATAATGATGTCCAACTCAGCTGGATTCAGGATTTGGACAAGGGGTACCCAGCTCTTGCATTTTCAACTATCAAATATGCATTCTCCCACTTTCCATGGCACCTTTTCTTCAAAAAATTCACCATTTATCACACAATAAGAGCTCAGTATTGAATTTGAATTTATGTTGATACCTTTCTACATATTCCCATTTCTCCCTAAAAAAGATTTGGGTAATTTTTAAAGCAAAACTCCTTCAGAGATTTGAAGCTTTGCTCAGCATGAATGCAAATGCAAAAGAATGTTTCAAATCTCTGAAGGACTTATATTTATACAATTACCAAAATCTTTTTGGGTAGAAATAGGAATGTGTAGGAAGGTATCCACACAAATGCAAGTTCCAAAAGTTGTGGGTCTACTCGACACAACTGTTGCGCCACGTCGCCCTTAATTATTTACAATGGTGTCGTGGTAATCGTTTCTCCATTGCTTGATACTGATAGTCTACTAGTCTCTACATTGATCATTTCACCAACACATTTATTATTGAAGAATTGTACTTTGGACTTTTGTTGAGGTGACTTTCGAATTCAAGTCCAGGTAGACTAGATCTACAAATGTTTTCCTGTTATATTGATTTGATTTTCAATCATGCAAACATAAAACAAGCCCTATTTCACTTCACGTTAGAGTATTAAAGTTAATTAAGTTTTGAGAGCCGACCATTCATGTACTTAGTTAGATGAACATTTTCTTAAACAGAGGCAATTGTATGAGGAAAGTGGATGCATTTGGAAATTGCTTCCGAACTTCGTAAGTCCAAAAACTGTCCTTGGAAACTCACATCTGGAAGTTCCAAAGACCCAAAATACCTTCAAGAAAGCATTTGCTTAGAAGCAGTGCATTTTGGGTAATTGTTTAGGAAGAGGCAACCAGTTTTGCCCTGGTTTTTCAGTCTAATAAAAACTGAACTACATCTACTAGTCTAAAAAGCAGTGTTTTGGAACTTCATATGAAGTTACGAAGTTCGCAGAAGTAGAAAACTTCGGCATTTCCAAATACAGCCAATTCTGATGATGAATCCGTTCAGATCTTGCCATAGAGCATTCAACTGTGCAAAAATAAACAGATGAATACCTTATTTAACTAAAGAAGAATCTTATTTGGGAATCGATTTCAGCATGAATTTTATGTACAAACAAATGTTACGGGTTTCCATGCAAATGAATGCTTTCGGGGCTTCACAACACTAACAGATGGCTGAATAACTAGTTACAAGTTGAAAGAACCTAGTTCAGACTGGCTTCCAAGATATAAAACCTCCATTTAACTCATAGTATGCAACATTATACAGCAATGGTCGGAAAATCTATTGTTCTCAACACGCTGCTAATTTCTATTGACACAGAGTCATGGGACATTGTCCACCTCGTCATGCGTGGTATAAGACATTTATCACATTCGGGCCTTGCATTAGTGGACAACATTCGCTTGCTACGCTCGCTCTGTGTATTATAATCCACTAACCAACACCTCTTCATGCATTAAATCTTACCTAATACACGGCCCTCCATGAGGTGATAAATCTTTCAGGATACTCCGTATTTTTTACATACAGGCACTCCGATAAAATATTACAAGAATAACTCTGTATCAATCTTTGTCCGTCAATGTCAAAAGCCTTGAATGAAAGCACCAGTACCTTTTTCTACGGTCAGACTACGGTCGCAGGTTTGAAAATTGAGCTTTATAATTAAAAAGTTACAGGAGTTTTTTTTCAATTTTTTTTATGAGTCCTTTCTGTGGGACCACCAATACCCATGTTTTGGATTTGTAGTGACATCTGCCCTGCGTTTCAAAGTCAGGGTGGATCTCTTGCTTGCATATTTTGTTACTTGCATGCAATGGATTCCTCAGATTCACCTCTGGTACCACACCCACTAACCTCTTGGTAGCTAGCATTGTAACAGAGCCGTTTTGAAACATGTACTTGTACATACAAGCATTGGTGGAACCCGAACCAATGATAAAGTGTGCGGCACAGTAATTGTGCAGCTAGTGCCTTACTGTATGAGCCACTCTGGCTCGGTTTATTAAGTGCTGAAGTTCGTGAACCTGTTTTTTGTGTTCTTCCTTCCCTTCAAAGTCATCAGGTAGTTGATTCAAATAGTCCTTGGAAAGTAACTTTTGCCATTTTTAAAATCACAGTTTGCAGCTGTAGAAATTTGGACTTTTGTCATGACTATTCAGTATCTTCAATTTGATACAGACTAAATGAAATAGAACGATTTGTATTAATTTTTGCTGAGAAAAGCCCAGTTCAGAACTTTTTACACATGCCATTTGTCAGAGAAGTTCACACGAGGTTACGGAGAAGTTGTGCCGAGCAAAGCAAATTCGACATTTTCAAGTGAACCTACTTGAAACACGACCATTCTATCACTGGTATGAATTCAAAATTATCAGTACCCGGAGCCTTCCAGCACCAGTAGAAAAATGTTTGTAGCTTTTAGTTAAAATTGATATGATAATATTAAGAAAGCCACAAAGCTAGTAACATCAATCATTTCATGATATGTGTATTTGATAGCATACCTTGCAATTGTTCCATGCATAGTTCATTATCAGCTTGTTCTTGGCTCCTTTTTCTTGAGAAGACTAATCGAAAGAGATCTAAAATAGGGGATGCTACTTTGGGGCTACTCTTCAGACACACACTCAGCAACTCTCGTACTGTCGTGCTCACTTGTTCCTGAAAGAAGGGAAATAAGGTACATATTTGGTTACCTAATGATACATGTGCAAAAGAACTGGTTCCCATCAGCAAGCTATTGTCTTATTGAAGGCAAATTTGATAAACGTGTAAAAAAGTCAAAATTACAGTAACTGTGCAGAGTCTTTTGATACAAATCGTCACTGCTATTACCTTAGTCTTCAGGATAAGCAGCATGTAAACATGATACAGACACTTGGCGGACATGTAGCTTATGTATGCGTCCACGTCGGCACTTAAAATCTTCATCTAAGAGAACATAAACGCATATACAAGTAGTAAAAATATAACGTCCATCCTGTGATTCCGTACACCAGTGGGTGTGGTTCATTTAAACTATATTTCCGGATATATTATTGTTTGAAGGCATTGGATGCTATAACTATATTTAGTATGTTACTAGATAGTAATTGGTTACTTAATCATCCAACAACACAAATAAAGTTTCTTACCAAAAGTTTATTCATATCCATGAGGAATTCTCGACCACAAACTACATGATATGGGCACTCATCACTGTTGATCATTCGATCCAACAGGCTATTTAGAATCGTCAGCATCAACAGCAGTTTGTCTCTGTCAACGGTACAAGATCCAAGATCTGATTTGATTTTAATATCCGTTGTCCATGTGTGAAGTAGGACCAAATTAAGGCTGACTTCCTCCTTAAAAATTGCCCAGGACTCCGGCAAAGGTTTGTCATTCAATATAGTTTCGTGCAGGAATGTTAAATCCTGTAGTGACAGCTTTTTAATACTCGCCATTTCCAAGTTTCTTCTAAAATCCGTGTTTTGAAATCATTACAATCATTCAATTTTTTGCCGAATCACTGTCTGTATTGATTGATCGTACTTGTCATTGCTATTTATTAGTGATGTCAATGCAGATGAGCTTCGGGGCGATAATACACAAAAAATAGTTGTCCATTTAGAATTGAAGTCATGATATTCCTTTAACTTCAGATATCGAAGTTGTGCAAAGAAATGGAATGTACATCTAAATATATTAAAAACGAATTTCAAAAAGGTTTTTAGACATGCTTGAGGGAAATATCCCAAATTAACTGATTTTCCAGCAGTACGCTCTGTCCTCAAAATCTGCAAATTTTATTTACCTTTGTGACATATGCTGCATTAATTTTCAGAAAAAAATCAAAACATTTGTTACGGATTGGACAGATTAAGAAATACACATATGGATGGAAAGAAGGTACCCGATAAAAGCACATGTTACATCTCATACAGTAATACAATCATAACTTTGTGAAATCTGCCAGTCTAATTCCCTAGAGCATTTGGGTGGAGGTTACCTAGTGAAGTCGAGTGTGAGGATGTTACAAACTGTTGGAACGAATAGGGACGCTTCTTTCAGTACCATGTGACTTTTTGGTCACATGGTACAAACAAATAAAAGAATACATGTGCTTTCTAATCTAGATCAACACCAAAACTGAAAAAGGCTACAAATAAGCATTAAATCATGACTTTTCTTTTTAAAACTTTAAATACAACAAAATACTAACCCAATTCACACTTCCTTTCAACTTTATTTCTACAAAACCCTTTAATTACTACTATTTACCTTTCTATCAATTACCATACCAAATCCCATCCCACCCTAAAATTTCTGTCATCCAATATATCTAACAACAAATCAAACTATTTACATTTATCTCAAAACCATTTCCACTTAACCTCTACTGAACTTCAACTAAACACAATATTTTTTTAAAACTTCAATTTTTCCGCTGTCGTTTATACTGCGTTTTGCGTTCGATTTGTCAGCGTTTTTTTTAAAAACTTCAACTTCTCTTCTGACGTTTATACTGCGTTTTCCGTTCGATTTGTCAGCGTTTTTTTAAAAACTTCAACTTCTCTTTTGCCGTTTATACAGCGTTCTTCATACGATTTTTCACGAATATAATTGTACTCCTCGTACACTTTCTTCACGTTTATAATCCTTTTATTTCACGTTTTTCTGTCGATTTTCCATGTATTTATCCTTCCCATCCATGGCATGTTCTCTTGTGGGCCATAACTGTCTTAGCCACATAAAATCCACCAAGGCCACACACTTCACATGTCAGTTCTTCTCTGTCTGGGTTTCCTACACATCTTAACTCATGTTCATTCCTATTTGGCTTAGTTTTATACTTCTTGTTACAGAACTGACACCTAATGTTTTCCATTTCTTTCCTCTGCTCCTCAGTAGGGTGTTGCTCCTTCATATGCTTTTTAACAGCTGACTT
>JBCAUG010418123.1:0-16120 GCA_038406175.1 Haplosyllis leylae
AAATACAGTAAAAAATAAACTTCAAAAAGAAATACTCACATCTTCACTATAAATGAGTAAAATAAAAAAATAAATGTCACATGAAAGATTTAGTTCTTCTGAACAAAATGCAATAAAAAAGTTTTGGCAATGCCTTTCTATCAAACAGATCTCGATGGATTTAAATTGGACCTTTTCCTCCTCTGGTACAGCCCATTAGAGCCAATGATAATGAACTTCACATGCGATTTTTCATTGGTATGCGTTCCGCCGCGCTGATCCCCCCTGATATCACATGTGCCTAAGTTGTCCCCGAAGAAATAGAACTTAACCTGGTATCCGTTATGATATTGTAAGTTTTCACAACTACATCTGTGCTTTTTTCTTTCTCCAGGATATTGAGCTGAAGGTTTATTATTACTTGACTGCCATCTTTCTTTGTGCAGTAACAGCAATATTAGTACCCAGAAATGAAAGAAATATCCCCACACAACTTCAACATGTACAACTGAAAAATATCATGTGCACTTCATCGTCTTTTGAATAAATGTAAGTAATATGCATGTGAACTTCATTTTATATACATTTAGCACTTGGAAGCTCCACGAATAAATGGATTAACGTTCAGTGGTATTCTGGCAGCTTGTGTGTGAAAAACCAAGCCGCTTTCTTCAATTTCTTGAAAAAGGAAAGCAATCTGTTTTGCCCTTTTGCTTTGATAAAAATAGCTGATAAAGCACAATAAAGAGATTTTTGATATTTGAAATTTACATCAGTCTTAGCGATTTGAATCTTTTCATGACATCCATTGTTCTTGTTACATACGATGGGACTAAATTTAAGCGTCAAAGTCTTGATTTATGTGGAAGGATGGATTACAGCGGGACAATATGGTCTCCTGACCGAGGCTGGGTGACTCGATACTTCCTTTGGGTTTTAAACGAAATTCGTCACAGGAAAAAATGGATTATTAGCTGGATGATACTCCCTCTGGAAAACCACCACACCGGAAAATAACACAGAGCAAATAGCAAGACAAAATCGGGAATACTTAAGTGATTGACCAACCTTTTCCATAGGTTTTTTGTTCCAAATTTATCAGTTATCTGAACTAATTCCTTGATATTGGTTTCATGCACAGCTTACTACAGGTCAACTTCAATTGCAATTTCTCGAAGAAACGTGGACCTGGACACTTCGATACATCTCTCAACGTCGTCTTGTCCTGTTACAGATGCCGTTTACAGCCGAGTGACTGTCGCATGAGAGAACACGAGGAAACACAGGGGTAAAATTCTAGCTTTACGCGTCTCGTGTAGCGATTCTGAGCCTCCCTGAAGGAGCGATAGCTACGCCTCAGTCACCGCGGATCAGAAGCCTTATGTTTCAACGAGAGGAGCAGTGGATCAGGTGTACGGTAGAACGGTGGGTAAGACGGACTCGTTACCCCAGGCGGAGAACTGATTGCTCACACAACGATCAACACCGTCAGCAATACGACACTTGACGGGGCAATGATAGTGACCGAAAAAGAAACGCCTGTACTATTTTATATTCAACTACAAAATTTCTCCATCCCGCCTAATGCCCAGAAGTCAATGCAGTCACACATTTTCATTTCAAAACTCATTATGTTACTTTTGTGAAGATATCCAACGTGTAATCGAAATTTTAAAATGCCTAAAGTACATTTCCTATAGTGTTAAACATTAACATTACATTAGGTATAAGAATGGACCCTTTTCTGTGTTGTTTTATGTTTGTGTAAGTTCTTCAAAAACTGAATATCAGCGTCCTGCAAAATACTGAACAAATGCTTGGTACTTTGTTGCGTCAATGTATAACGTATGCAGGCGCCACTGGGATCCACGTGATACAGCTGTAGAACTTAGTCTATTGGTCATCTTGATTGTCTGTGTACCTATGGGCAAGAAACCTACACCTCCAGTATCCATGACGCATCGTCCACATAACTATCCACCGGTCCTCCGAGCGGTGCACAAAGAAAATACAAACAACAACTTGCGGATATGTTCTCCCTGATTTCAACCGCATATCAGTCGACACACGGTTCCTCGGGTTGGATTCCCGCAAATCGCTTTCTTAGGAAGATGATAGTGGATCAAAAGTACCCCTAAAAACAACTTAAAAATGGAGAACATTCCAGAGAACACAAAAAGAAGAAGAGCAATGAACAACACGAGGCAAAACGTCTTGTTTTCTACAGATTTGTCCCTTCCAACTTTTAAATTCTACCTTTTTTTATTTTAACACTGCTATAAGACAAAACTGATAATTCTAGGTCCAACTATAACTGGTACAATCTATGGAGAAAAAAAATCTTTGTTTGACGTGACGTTTCTGATAATTACATTGTCACAAACTTTTGTTTAAAGTGCTTTGTAGTAACTAGCTCAATAAGTCATTACTAATCTCTGAATATTTTTTCTCATAAAGGATATCAAGTAGTCTATGAGGCAAGGGCAGATACCCAAATCAATGGGCCCAGCAGCCCCAACCTGAACCACACCCTGACAATATTCCACGTTTTCTTGTTCAGGAACTGGCAAATTGTCTAGTAGCGATGTGGTTTCAATTCACAAGACACATGGCATGATGCCGCTATTTAAACTCTGGTCTTTAATGGAGATTTAATTGGCTTTGGATAACTGGAAAGCCAGAATTGTTCTGTGAAGGGCTGATTCTTGTAGATATGGAAGAGGGACACAGCTGCGAAGTGGACACTGCAGACATTACGTCCTTCTACCTTTTGTTTGATCAGATGCACCTGTTACGAGTCTGATTTCCAATTTTACAAAGACTTGTAAAACTGAATTAAACTACAATTTCACAAATATTGTTTGGTTTTATGAAACGTTTCCTTCCACAAGTTTATTTTCTATTATATCACTGATACTCCAATTTACGTTGCTTCACCATAAACATGAGCTGAAGAACAATTTGGAAAGAAATATTGTCACAGACGATAAAACATATGTTTTATGGTCTGTGATATTATTCAAAGTTACACCACACCATTTACTGTATTCCTCCACAAAGACTGACCCAGTTTACACATGTCAAAGCAGAAAATATTCAGAACTAGAAAATCCTCCTGCGTGAACGCAAGAGGCATAACGCCCATTGCATAGCAAGTGCTAACTCTGCTGTTCTGTGCAGGGGGGGTGAGAGGGTTGCCCGAACCTGACCTGGCTGGGGGTGTTACCCCAACCCAGGCCCCCCAGAAAGGACATGGTACCAGTGGAACTATTATGGGATGGAGAAGGGGTACGCCCAGAAAGGACATGTGATGGGATGGAGAAGGGGTACGCCCAGAAAGGACATGTGATGGGATGGAGATGGGGTACCCCCTGGGAAAGGATATGGAACCACTGGAAGTATCATGGGATGGAGTTGGGGTACCCCTTTCTGCTCCCCCTCCCCCAGAAAGGACATGGGACCAGTGGAAGTATAATGGGATGTAGATGGGGTACTCCCCCTCCCCCAGATGAACTACGTACGCGAGCGGTAATAATCTAAAACCTTCAAAACTTTTCTCTTTCAGTCAAGGAAAGAGTAGGCGTCCCTTTCATCAATTGCTGCATCAGGTGGAAGGACAGGCTTGTCTCAGGTGCAGGTCCTGCACAATGCATTGAATGCAAATCTTTAACTAAGTTATATTTACGCACGTGGATTGAAACAAATACGATAAATCTGGAACAATGAGGCATATCGTGTTAACTACATCTTGAACAGAGGTAGCAATTAAAGTAGGCAGTTTTGTTCATATTCATATTTCATGTCGCTCCGAGTTAACGTAAGGAAGAAACAAAAGCTTTTCTTACCAAAGTAATCTGATTTTTGCTCAGTAAAGTTTGCAACCAACGATTCAGAATTTTTGTTCAACATTTTAACATTTCAGTATTTATTGTATCTACACCTAGAAAAATGGGTTTTCTGTCAGACACTGAAAAAGTTAAACTCAACCTTATCCAAAAGGAAAAAACAATTATACTTTGCAGTACTGACACTTGAGTTCGGTGGGAGGAAGGATGTATCATTACGAACAAAAAGTTTGTGCAACTTTATCTTAAATCAGAAGGGTTTTCCACTTTTAACAGCAGCCAATTGACACTAACTTTTTTTTCTCTTTTTTAATTGGGCTAGGTAATTTACTGCAAGTTGATCTAACGGTAATGGTCAGGGATCTCCTTGCACTACAAGTCTCTCGTGACACAACAAACGAGTATACCTGAGACTTCGTGATCCAGACCAGTATTGCCAACGGCTTATTCCAGCGGAAAAACGAGTGCAACCCTGTACATTTCTTACACTTTCTTCATATTTCGTGCACTTTTTCCCGAAAATTACAAGGCCAATTTAAAGCCTGATATAAGGCGTGTTTCTATTGTTTGCGAATCTCTATCTGTAGAGCCGAGCATAAAATGCCTCACTTTTACCGCCCAAGGCCCCTCATGCCTAGTTTTCAGTTTTTCTGCATGCGATAACAATAAAACTAACTAAAACTTCTTCTTCTTCCTTCCAGCCAAACCTATTACTTCTTGATTTTATAAAAACCCAGCTAAATTGTCCAATTTTGGAAGGCAGAAATTTTCAATTTCTGGGAGCAAGCCTATCAGTTTCTGGACCCGAGGGAGTAGCGTTTAGCTAACTCGCTGATGACAAAGCTATTTGAATCTATTGCTTAACCAACTGTCACTACACAATTGTAATGACCCTAATAAACCTGGGGTTAAATGAAAAACCTGCCTAATTTCAAACTCACGAAGGTAGTTATCCCTCATTGTAAGAATTCTGTGAATACTGAAAGTAGATTTCATGCAGCTTTGGCTTCCTTTCCAGAAAATGACCTCGCTATTCTAAAAAAAATTCTCTCGGTATCTCATATACCTGAAGACACATCTTCTGACAGAATTTTTTTTTAAAAATTCGAAGTTTGAAAAAACTTATTGCAAGACATGTAGACTCCACCCATCAGTTTGTCTGTTAGTATTTGTCACATTGATAATTATATGACTATGTGTATTACAAAGTCAGAGAAAAGAAATCTCCAAATAATTTGATTCCACGAAAAAGATACGAAAATATGTCCCTGTTCAATTTCCATCGTCATTTCCAGTTTCGTTAGAACACCTGTCGCTCTTATCGGTTCCATTTCCTCTAAGCAGCTTAATCCTCCGACATTTAGAATCTACATCCTGGACAAAACTAACAATTATATGAGTTTTAATGAATTCAATAACAAAAGTTCTGCTGCCCCAACTTTGTCGAGATTCAAAACGAAATTCGGGAGGGAGAACGCCATTGAATCATGAAGACCAGAACATGAAAAGAGTTGAAATTTTCGTAGGTCTACATTCTTCCATTTGCCAACCACAGATAATAAATCTTCATAACGATAATAGAGAAAACAAAATAAATTCAAACTCGATTACGAAATTTACTCCTTTTCAATAATACAGATAGTTCCCTTGCACGCCAATCTACTTGCGTTGTTTGCCTGAAAACACTGACATTTTGCAGCACAAAAGCATGTCATTTTCTGTTTACTGTTCCATTTCAAGTAGAGTAGCACATACTTTTCAAGTATTTCTAAAAAATATTGCAAATGATAAAGTGAATAAATTACTGCAATTATCGGTACCAGACAGTTTTTTATTTCCTAATCATGTAGAAAAGGGTTGAGAAGCAGCACACAGTTTGATGTTCTACCGTCTGACTGAAGACCGTTTTGTGTGCGTAATTGCCTGTGTAATTACAATTCCTGTAAAAACAACCCAAAGATGCAGAAGAATGGCTCCGTTTAACATAACTAGATTTACAACAAAAATATGATGGGCTAGGTTTTTCTCCTTTCTTTCATTCTTTATTTCAAACACTTTCTACGTTCCTATCAAATTATACAAGATATGCGCGATTTCATATTTCTAATCAAGAGATCGAAACTTCATTAAAAAACTCGACAAAGTAAACTTTGAGGCAAGTTGGAGTCAATAAGCACTACGTTCCCAGCGGCCAAAGCCATCTTTTACTGGTATCTAGAGGCTATCTCCGCAATGGCCTTCCACCCCTATGCAAATTTATAAAGATTGCTTCATTGACTTGGCACGGAGGACTCATTAGAACAATTTACACAGATGTATCCAGGTTTATTTAGTATGTTCACCCAAGCTTCATTTTCCGGAAATCGACTAGTCTTTTAACAGTTTTGGAAATGTTTTGTAGAGGAAAGAAATGCCTTCGTCCTTATTTTGTGTGTCCTTAAAGGAAAATAACTGTGAAGATTCACTGTAGTTTTCGCCTCCAATGAACAATGTTTTGATGTTTTCTGAACACCACCCATCTTCTTTATATTTTCCTCGAGTATCTGTAAGCAACGGACCAAACCTTCGTCTTTGAAACACCACAAAGCCACAGATAAAGAAAACAACCGGAAACTGAACATTCTGAAGGAAAATGAAGTGATTTAAAGTTTTGTTAGCCTGTCCTTAGCAGAGCAATATCCGTTACATAAATATCTTTAAACAGTCTTAAACAAAACTTTCTAACTTCCAATAAAAGTGACATCTTTTTTCTCAAACAATATCCGTTGAGAATAGGAGGGCCCCAATCGAACATCCGAATCCTCGTCAAAGGCACTGACAGGCAGAAAAAAGAGACACATGAAAGAGGTTCATCTATAAATTACTATTGTATGGACCCACCACAGGCCAACACCAGTCTCTACCAGCCAACTTCTCCAAAGGGCAAATATGAAATTCTTTTCAGCCTTCAGAAAAAAATTACTAAATGGCGTAAACAAAGTCTATCCGTCACAACTGGGTCCTTTGCTGCCACGGGGGCCGTGGTTTTCCTGTTTCGGTTCGATAGGGAATACTCGATCTGTTTCTAGTGCTACGGCGCCCCATCAATTACAAACCTGTTTTTTTTTTTCACATAAGAATCAAGTTTAAAATATTCGTTTTATAGAAAAAGGAACTTAAAATATCTTCTGTTGGGAGATTCTGTAATTCCTGATATCTCTGATATATCAATGTGTTATCCCAAGATAGCAAAAATGTTTACTTTAAAAAGATTTATATTTTGGTTTGAATTGTCTGCATGTAAATTCACTGACAAGAAAACAAACTTCAAATGAAAATGATGTACACCAAAAAAGTCCACCATTATAAACTGCAAAGCTAAGCAATGATGGTCAACGTAAATGGTTATACGACTATCTCAGCTGACGCTCCTCAAAGCTGTGCAACAGTACAATGTTCAACACACTCTGTCGTATTTACGATGTTGCCGTTGACGCTACATGACATTCACACGTGCTAGTGTGAACGGTAAAGAAAATACGCAATGTTGTCGTGTGCAAAAATACAAGAACAAAGCGCCAAGAAAGTTACTCCCATGGGAGACGAAGGGGAAGAGGGGACGGGATGATTGAGAAGCAGCGCGATAAGAAATGTCAGGGCCGAATGGGCGGCTTTAACCTACCGCGGGATCGTGGTGTCCTCCTCGCACAGCTCTGTCACTGCTTCAGCCCTTGGTCGTGCAGGACCTGGCAGTTATTAGATCTATCGGCTCAACTTGTTTGCCCCCAATTTGAAGCCCTGCCACCGACAATAAGGCGGTAGATTCGTCACGAGCCGTGGGTGGTTTTATAACGGTGTCACAAGTGACGAGGTCCAGGGAACTCTACTCGGTAGTACTCGGAAGGGTTGGAGCTGTCGTTGGGAGACCACGACCCCCCTCCTAGGACTCCCTGCCCTTTCCATCGGCGACCATACCACCTTCTTTGCTTCTTGTTGTAAACAAACCATCTGCGCTTCAAAGAACTCCTGAACAATCATCAATATTTCATTTTTTTTTTAGCCTGGATGGTTATAAAATATAAATTGCTCTTGAGAAAAGGACTTGAGGACAAAATGCCTTTGTTGTTGGACAGAGGACTTGGTGGCCTAAAATAGAGATCATATTTCAAAAGTTCTCTTCAGTTTCTCGACGGCCAAACACTCCAGGGTAAGTAATGCTCTAATTACGGGGCCAGTAAGAAACATTGGAAATACGGGAAGAATATTTCTGAACATCATGACTGCTACTGCAACGTTTCTCTGAATGTGAGTGTTTTGTTGGAAAATCGAACAACTTTTTACTTAATTTTCAGCTTATTATGATGGCATAGAAATTGAATGAAGCCTCAGCAACCATGTGAATGTGCTGAGAAAACACGATTTAAAAGAACAGAAAAACTTTTAGAATTGGTTTCAAAATTCATTTTGTAGATTTTCTACTTAATTTTCTCAGTTTGGCGCGTGACAACCCAAACTCATATGTGAGATATTTTCTTAAGACATTCAATAATGAAAGGTTTTTTGTGTGTCATGGAAAATAATTGAGCCAGCCTCCATTGGTTACAATAATCAAAGCAATACAGCCAAATATTGTATGAAACCTATCATTGCATATTCTCTTGCCTCGGGTTAACTCTTAATTGGAAGCAAAGTTTCAAATTGGAATTTTTTTTTGAAAAAGTATAAGCATGAAATATGGAAATTACTAAGGAAACAAGCCAGGCAGGTGGCACGTAAAAACTGGTACTGTATTCTAGAGAAAATAACCCTTTTTGCGGCGGGTATTCTATTATATTTATAAAGAATAGAGCTTTAAAATTTTTCAAATCCTAATGTTACATATATTAGAATGATTGTACTACTTCTGCTCTATACCACAAAACTTCCATTTAAAAAGATAAACGCGATGAGTTACAATGCTAAAGCGCAAAAAAAGTTCCAAAGTTTAATTGCAGGTGAGTTACATCATTGAGCTATCGCGTGATGAATTGGGGAGAACTTCAGTTCATTTGAAACTCGTTCCCAATTTGGAGCCAAAGTTTCATGTTGTAACTACTACCCCACAAACACAAAGGACTAAGAGACATCTATGAGCACTTCTGAGTTCCCAAGCTTTGCCATTTATGCGAAGAAATGTCAAATCGGGTTCATATTTTTACCGTGACGATTTCAAAGAAAATTTAAATTGAAACACGGAGAATGCCAAGTGCATGTTTTTTCCTTTACTATAAATCTCTTTGTAATTTATGAACAAAACAAATAAACATTAAGCGCGAAATGCCATATTACATGCACACAAACATAGAAATATGAGTAAAAACAGGCGATGCTATGAAATCTTTCGCGACAGCCTTCGTCAGCAGTGGGAACTTCAGAAAATATCGTTTTCCCATAGAATAAACAATAACAAAACTTTGAAGTTTGTGTTCAGCACAACAATACGAACACGTGTCTTTCAGTTCACTTCTGTACCATCCTGCTCAAACGAACTCGAACAGATACATTTACCTTGATAAGACCCGATATAAATATGGAAATAAAAAAGGAACCCCTGAAGGGAGTGCACCAAGCTATATCAGTTATAATAGAATAACATGAATATAATACTGTGTAGTCAGTAGTAATTACCATAATTTGCTGGTTGCTACCAGATACAGGAGCGTGTTGGTACCTAGAGGGGCACACCTAACCATGTATATATGCACCTTTGATACAAGCGAAAGAATTTATGCATTTCATTAGTTTGTTCCATGAAAGGACTCATATATAGCAAAAGCAACAAATCCACGAAGAAAGAACAAAAGTCACGACAATTAACGAAAAAACTGATAAAATTCCATCATTTTTGGCGAGCATGAAGATAGGAAGAACGCAAAACCAAGGAAATAGTTATTCCGTGTCTCACTCATGATTGCGGATCACGATGTTTCTGGGAACTAATCGTGCCTCAAAGAAGTTTGATCTGGCATATCGCCGACTGCCTGATAAAGAAGGTAACTTGACAATACCTACGGATGGCTTATGAATGGAATAAAGTACAAAATAGAAAGAAAATCAAGACATAGTATTCCACGATTGATTTTATAAAAAAGAAAGCCTTTCCGTCAAAGACACACCGTCCACGAGAAAACATGCAATTCAAATTGGTAGAAGACCAACACCACCTGAAACAAGCACACACGTAAACACAAATTGTCGATATTTTATCTTTTCTTACTTTTAAAAAAGTTAATCAATTAGTCTGATGTTGAAAATAAATCTTCTGTTGATTACTATAGTGAATGAATTAAATTTGTTCAAAAACAAAAATATACTGACGGAATAAGTGCCTTCCCGTCGAGTGCGGACCATCCGCATAACACATAGATTCAAAATGATGGAATAGATTTTGTAATTTGACTACATTATGATCTTGACATTAGCCGTAACTTTGCCTTCAAAAGACATGGACATTGTAAGCAAATTTCAAAGTAATACAACTCCATGCAGGAAGAAAATACTGTGTGAAATTTGACAAAAGTTATAGCTAGATCAAACACACAGACAAGAATGACCCATCAGCACAAACGGATGGTACAAAGCGTTTAATAAGTGTACGTAAGGGAAACTTCTGTCAAAAATAAGTTCAAAACACACAACAGTAGCCACTTTCTGCTTTTAATTAATCTCTCTCGCTTAAGTAAAACCGAGGACATAAAATAATAAGATCTCAATGTGAAATAACATTTTACATAACAACAGTAACTCAAGCAATGCCAAATTTTTTGTGGGTGTGTCTGACCAACATACAATGTTAAACCGTATCTTATTGCTTTAGGTTCACAATACCTCATCGGATTTCAAAAAAAACAGCTAAATCAAATAATTTACATTGTTTTAGGCGATGTAAGCACAATGAGAGCAGGGCTGATTCAGTTTGAATAAATGTCCCCACGGTTTCGCTTCAAACTTATCGTGTTACAAATCATAGCTACATTTTGTAACCCTTTTGTTTCCTCGAATTCTTCATCAAGATTATGGATTTTTGAATTTGTAGAAATTGGCATTTTTTATTTGGTTCTCTTTTTCTTCGATCGAAACAAGCATGCGGAACTAAAACAATGAGAAGAATACCAAAACCGACGAACAACAAGCTTCATGCGATGAATCCAAACAATTTGGGAACCAATCCAACAACAAGCATACCAAGAATTTTCTATATTTTGCTCTTTCCGTTCAACATGGAAAAATATCTCGTGTGTTGACAGCAAAAGAATAAAAAAAAAACAGTATGTGGGTGTAATCAGACAGAATGAAGTTGAATAAACTAGCGTGTACAGTTCATTCTCGGCTGTGTAGATCCATTGAGAAACTGTAACGACACCGCCAATCACTTCAAAGAATCAAAGTGAAAACTTCGCATGAATAAATACTCACAAATTGTCTTGTTTCGAAGGTTTCATTCTGAATAATGTGCAGTGTACAATGCTAAGTTCTTGTGTTGAAATTATTAGATTCTTCCTTGACGAAAAATTCAAGAAACAATGTCTATGCCGTTTTTCTTGCAAAAATAATTACACATCACAAGACTTTTTTGTGGGATCAGAAAGAATAATGCAGATGTTACGATGTCAAAAAAGTATTTTCAGACGATCTGTTTCAGTAGACTTCATTGGCGTTGGCGAGTCCGGGGGTTTGGCGCCCCTCCTCTGGGAAATCCTGGATCCGCCACTGGTAGTTCCCGTGTTTTTATCATCATACTGCATCCGAGTCCGTAAAATGTTACGATTCCGCCAAGTGAACAAAAGGAATGCGTCGCCCCAAGGCCGAGCGTTGTCTAGTTGTGATCAGGTGAGCTTGCACTAACATCACACTCTCTCATCTGCACTTGCATTTCTTACCTACACAAGAATCTTACGACGCGTACCCTGCAGTGTTATGGTTTCAGTCTTTGATGATTATTTTCGAAGACAATATTAATACATGTTAAAATGAAAACCGACTGTTATTAAGGCGATACAAAGGGTAATTTGATAACAATTTAAAGACTCCAGAATTCCATTTTGGTGATGTTGTATTTTAGATCATACGGTTTGCTGTCAGCAAAGACATGCTTCAAATGAAATCACGGTCCTCTTGATACTTCGTCACACTTGTCTATTTCCACTCCTATTCCAAATTCAAATACGACAAGAGTACAATGGATGTTATGGAGAGTTGGAATCTAAATGTAAGAGCCTTGGCAAAGTATCATTACAAACCAATTGGGATCGGAATCACTATGTTCATCAAGATCTAAACAAAAACGTCGAGGATTCCATGTTTTGCATCCCAACGAGTTTTGCTTCTCACAAATAACACAACGACAGGACAAATCCGACCATTAGCTAGCTGCGAATCCAAGAATTTTGTCAAGTTTTGGAGTTTTGAAATATATATAACATATCATTTTGAAGACTGAATAGGCCATTTTTAATTAGATTAAATTTTTAAAATGACCATAAACCTTACAAACCATATTGTGCATTTTCAATGGGCACATCGCTGAACAATGGCTTATTGATTTAACTTTGAAGTGATCGGAAATATTTATTCGTTCACGAAGTTTATACTCTCTCTATCAACCCTGTTTGTGTTTCTAAGATTCGCAGTTCAGCAGCAAAAAAGTTCGCCTCGAGTCTGTTATTGGAACTTTGAAGATCATTCACCCCGCATATTTACTCACTGAATCAGTCGAGACAGAATGTTAAGTTTGTTTGTAGTTGTCTTCCTAGAAATTCTTGGCAATGATATAAATTGCTTCCCATATCACCACTGATTTCATGCTTAAAGTATTGGCTACTCAAAAATTAAACTAAAAAGTTCGCAGTGTTGAAACTACACCAACACAAGACAAAAACTCGAATTCAAGAAAAAAATATCAAGGCGCATCCTCGCCAGAATTGTATGGAACTATCACACATAACTTGAATGTTGACTGAGATAATAAATTAACTGCGAACGATATTGTGGTTCGCTGGGTTCAATTGTGCTCAATTATCTGAATGATTTGCGCCGCATTGAACTGTTCATTAAAGCAAGACGTTTTTCTTGTGAATAGAGCGCGAGGTAACTTTGATAAATATTTGATTAAGAAAAATTACAATAATAATTCATAACTCAGCTTATGTTCAATTCACACAAAACCTGATTGATGTTTTTGGTTAAAAATTCTGCGCGGCGCACTGAATATTTGCCTCGAATACGATTGATGATAAGAAAATTCACAAAAAGTGGTTTGGAATAATTACCGCTTACATTTTAAAAGAACATTTCCTGGTAATTCTAGAAAATTGTCTTTGTGCAAGGTTTATAAATCATAAACAATTCCTCTTTTCCCTTGTGAAAAAAGCACAAAAAATACCAGTCATTAGCTACGATTTTAGTCCGATATGGCATGAACCAAAGCCTATTTTAATATTTACAACCAAAGCCAACCGCGGTGATATGTACCTTGTTAGAGAGCGGTTGGAGGCAATGAAACTCAATAGTGGAGATAAGAATAGTATAGAACGAAGTTTAGTGCCAAGTGCTTTGTGGCTGACAATCTGATTGCCAGACTATCTGTTCTGCGGACGTATTAATTAAGCTATGAAAATAGCTTCAATTTTATTGTATTACACAATGGAGTTGAAATTGAGATGATTAGTGGGAAAACTGATTCGGCATCTGGCGGAGCTTTCGGTCACCGTGAAATTCAGTGTTTCTGAAGTCCTTCAAACTTTTGTGAAACACTGTATCCCTCCCAATCATTTATAGTTTTTGTGGATCTTTACAATTACGTTGCACTGTGTTTCTATTTTCACTGTTTTCTTCTCATTTAAAGCTATGATTATTTGTTTTAAGTCATGTTTGCGTTGTTCCTTAGCCATTTTTTTTGCTTTTGTGGATCTTTATAATTACGTTGCACCGTGTGTCTATGTTGACTGTTCCCTTCTCAGAGACGGGAGTCCAACATCATTATTTTTGATCACTGCGACAGCAGTTCACTGCACAGGCCGTTTTCCTGACTCCACAGCTTTTTGCTTCAACTTTCAATTTAAATTTGGAGGTTTCTAAAAAAAACCATAACGTTGGATGAAAGACGTCGAATAGAATTTAATGTAATGGTTAGACAGGTTAACAAAATCAAAAAAGTTAAATTCATAGCTTTTTTAAAGTTTGTGATTGTACTTAACGCGTCATAAGTCAGAAGTAGAAAATTTCTGGGAAAGGCGATTTATCACATATACCGCACAAGAAAACTAACAAAGTTATAAACTTATGTTGTTGTACAGTATTTCTGCTTTAATAACGTATACAATTTCCTCTGATGTGAAACAAGTGGACATTTATCGAATGCCGTTTCAAAAGCTCTATTTTTTCAACTCACAGCTGATGCCTCCATTTGACATGGAGCAATCCAGTCAGAAAGTCAGAAAATCTGAGAGAAAGAAAGTAACTTCCAACCGTAGGTTCAAAGATGTGAACTGACTTGAATTGGCCTTTGATGGTTGGTGCTACACAATGGCTTGTTGAAGAAGGAGAGAAGGAGTTTTGCCTTCAAAACAGATTCTCTTTAGCCTTTGAAGTTTGTAGGTATCTCTTAGCTGGAGGGTTTGTTGAGCGTCTGTGGCCGAGTCAAATGTTACACGATACAAGAGGCACAAAACGCCACAACTGACTCCAGGAAAACAAAAACCGTCCAAAAGTATTCAAAAAAATCAAGACAAATTTAAATCAATGTATCAATGTAATACAATGCGTGCAACCTTCTGTTCATTTGTTGTGCTTTTTGCAAGAAAAATTCCACTTTGCCCGACCAGCCATTTTCTTATCAATTGTAACTGTAGCTGTTGTTGCCATTGCTACTGTTTTGTGTACACCAAAATATTTTGAATACATTTCCTTTGGAAATATACCACAAATCACGAATATTATTCTCGTTTAAAGCTGATATGCATGGACCAAAACTATCATGCACTGTACAAATACATACAGTCCGGAACGAATTCTCTTGTTTTGTTGAAAATGACAACTAACATAATGAGTAATCACCGATGTCGGTTTTGACCAATTTTTCAATTAAATGACTCGACATCTCATTCCGATCAGAAGGATGCAGTATAAGAAGTGTCCAACGAAATAATGAAAGACTCCCTATGATTTTCATTTGACATAAAAATATGTCCATCCAACAAACGATGAGCCATTTAGCTCCACTTTTAAACTTTACTACTTCGCCATTAAATTTACTTTGCAGAAAATTAAAAGAACATTTACATGTGTGCTTATCTCTATCAATTCTTTAATTTTTTGCACAAATTTTCGCTTTACCCACAGGCTTTCTTGAACCATGACTCATTGTTTAACATAAGTAACTCTCCAATATACTTCAAGTGCAGCAACAGTGGCAACAACTTGTTGATATCTATCTTTTAACTTCAAAGGAAAACCATCAACATTTTATGTAATCAACTTTCAGTGAAGTGATTTTGTCTGCATTTTGCCTTTTCTGAATTCTATTTCCTCTTTAGCGCTATTACAATTATCGCCAACTGTTTATGCTCTTTGGACCTGATTGTTCCTACTTGGAGAGACAGAGTACACAAAATGGTGTCATATGGTTTGATTCATTATTTGCATATTGTGCATGGTATACATCTGAGAGGAATCTGCAAAATGTTCACTTGCTTGACATCAGAAGAAACTGTTGTAGGTATCACTTAATGCAGCATAAACTGTATAATAACATTACTTTGCATTGTACATTGCAGTGCATTTGTGGCAATAAGCCATGGTCGGTCATTCTCCAGTACACGAAAAATGTGTAGTTCAACCAAGCGTCCGTTTCTTTGAATATACATCAGTTTGAGTATTTCTTTTTTTTACACATAATACGTTCAGCGCACTTCAAGCATACAGTTTCTTGATTCCAGTCAATCGTTACATACGAGTGATTATATGTGAACAATGCTATCATTTGGCTGCTAAAGAGAATAAATATAACTAAATGTTACAATTTTTACCGCCCGCATCCGAAGGAAGAGGGAAGGCAATATTTTCAGTTTGTCTGTCTGTCCACCAGGGGGGTACCCTGGCCAGGTCCAGCGGGGGGGTACCCCCCAGCTGGACTTGGCTGGGGTATCCCCCGTCCAGACCTACTGGGGTACCCCCTAGTTGGGTACCCCCAGCTGGGATGGGATACCCCCCCCCCAAGGATAGGACAGAATGCAGCAGACGGTATGCCTCTTGCATTCACACAGGAGGACTTTCTTGTT
>JBCAUG010418234.1:0-16120 GCA_038406175.1 Haplosyllis leylae
AAAAATTTACCATACATTCAATATTATTTCATCAAAACCTTGTGAAATCTTTGGCAAATTTTTAACAAAAATTTAATCCAACAACTGATCCAATAGTACATTGAACCAATACAATTCTCACAGAATGATCTACAATTCTGGCAGAATGATCTATTTTAGGGAAAACTCGACTAATGTTACAAGCATAAAACACCTTGCTTCCAGCAAGTGTCTCCACCACCAACTAGAAAAATAAACTTTGGAACTTTTTTATGTGCATCCATAATATTTCATGTGCATCCACAAGCAAACCCCTTAAGCAACTCTATGAGTCACCATTAATGAATAGCTCGATTACGTTAGTTATGTTCTTTTATCCAATCCTGTCTACAGCCGTCTGTGTGCGAAAACTGATAGTCAACGCATCATCTACTTGAAGTACACATTGGCTTATTCATCACAATCTGAGGAACTTCTGTAGATGGAAGTCTTTAAGTTAATAGTCCAAAAGATTCGACTCTCGTCTTCTCAACAAAGCCGATAAATTTTGTAATGTAACTCGCGTATCCGCACGGGGAGGGATTCTTCAGGTTATTTACCAACCACGTACATAGGTAGAGGATAATAAAGGTTTTCACAAAATCTCTGAAACTGGCTCGGGAAAAGGGCGGGGGTCACACCTTACTGATTATTCTAGACTGGCCCTAGACAGGCGGTGGGAGCAGGTCACAACTTACTGATCATTCTAGACTAGCCCTAGCAGGGGGGATATGGGTCAGGGGTTGGGGGACAGGGGTACGGGTCAGAGGTGGGGGCAGGGTATGGGTTTCCCAGTCCCCATGCACAAAGTAAGTAATAATTGGCATTAGTGGCTTGCCTATATGAAAACAAAAAACAAGCAACAAAATTTTACCCCCAGGGAGGATTGAACCTGAGATCTCTTCCATTCAGGTCTGATGCGCTAGTCTAGAATGACCAGTAAGGAAACGGGAGTAATAGGGACGGGGTCGTGATCGGTATGCTTCGTAATGCTTATGCCAGGTCTTTCTTGTTTTCTTTTCTTTCAGTTTCCAAAGAAGGAGTTATCTTGGTGATTACGGGGAAGGTGAAACTTTGACGTCCCTGTCGAAACCAGAGTTTCCCGTTTCCATTACTGTTTGTACACACGCATAAAATTCGAACTTGGAGCTAATACGATCTGCCCGCTTTTGAGGAAAAACCTGCGAAACGTTGGTCGTTTTAAAATTAAAAAAAAAAATGTTTAACTTACTTGGTATTTTACTTTGATTTGGAACAAAAATCACCAATAGTAGATCTAGTTTTATTTATTATAAATATAAGACTACAACATTGATGCCCACATTTACAAAAATAACACTCATCGTAACCAAAACGCTCAGAAAACAATATGAAAATATAAATATTTCAATTCTTCAGAGATGTTATAATTGAATAACTTTAAGATGCCTGTGCATGAAAGATTATAATTGTTAAAACATGATAGGGCACAATGTATAAAAAGAAATAACAAAAAAGAAAGAAAGACTTTGCTCACATAGTGAAGCAAGTTCTTCTTTACATCTTCAATACGATATTCAATAATAAGATCTATCAAATTGTAAACAAGGACACAACTTATGAAAGTTTTTGTAACATGGACTGTAACTACAAAAACGATCGAAGAAAATGGCACCAATTTTCTCAATTCTTCGAAGTTAAGAAGACTTTTACAAGTTTAAGTTGTGCCATAAAGTGAAAATTCTAAACTTTACATATCACATCATCTATATGGAGTCTCTATCTCTGGCTATGGCTACATGGATTTTAGTACAAAGGTTAATAGATCTATCTGTGCCTTGAAATCGATATTCCACAGATCTATTTGAAATAATTGATGGAATTTATTATTGCGATAAGAACAACAATGCTGAAGCAATACATGAATACAAACGACAGAAAATTCTATTGAATGAAAATACTAAGATGATTACACAAGCTGTTTTCTTCCGTAACAAATTACTCCAAAAACGTTACATTTTATATTATTTGCATTTGCAACATTTTTCTTATGGTAGAATTCACAGAATTATTCTCTAGTTACTGAACAATCAATTCTTCTAATTAATACCTTCGTCACAAATTTGAAGAGAAATATCCGCTTGAACATTTGATTGTTTTTGGATGACATTGAGATAGGAAAAGGATTTGAAAACTGTATTTTGAAATGGGACTTCGTCATGGAGATTTAACGTATGTCATATATTTTAGTTGCTGGCTACAATTACCATAAACGTCATCTCATGAATTTAAGTCAAGTTAAACAAAAATTCGGGTAACGCCTAAAATTATTTTTTTTTGGGTGTCATAACTACATAAGAAGACACAAATTCAAGGAATTAGTGGAGAGGGACCTAACAATTATAATTACAAATTGAATTGAAGTTCCTATATTTGGTTCACTGGCGTGCAAACAATGAAAATGATTACTTTTTGTCTGATTTCCGCTACTTTATAAATTGAGATTATACAATTGGAAACATAAAGAATCAATTGGTTTCAATAGTACTGATACATTAAAGGGCAAAATATTACATTTTACTGGGCAATATCTTTGTTTTAATCATCGGCACCATTTATCTCAGTTTTGACCACGAAACATGAAACTGAAAGGTTGCAATTTCAAGGCTAAAACCTCAATATGGATTCGTTTTTAAAAAGTTTCCTTTTTTTATTGTTTGTTGTCTTATGTTTTAAGAAGTTGATTAAATAGCAAAGGTTTTGTAGAGTGTTCTTTCTGCGGCATTTCCTGATGGATTTAAAATAGAAAACACTGCTGCATACTGTAGCAGAGCACTTAATATTTTTCTAAATTATTTAGTTGCTCCGAATGATTTTTTTTGCATTCAAAGAAACAAAAATCAAACCTTCATTGAACAATAGATGTGATGTCCTCTCCGATGTAATGTAAATGAATGTTAAATAAAGACTTTTTTAATCGAAAAATGCTGCACAAGATATTTCATGTGATTTCATGGGGATTAACAGTTACGCATGGCGAGCTTTTTGACTGAGTAGCTTGCAGATCTAACATTGCTATAAGTACTTAATTTCTGATCAATTTGAATTAGTGTATAATCTAAGCTGATTCCAAGCCAATCAATTTCTGAACTTTTGGTTCTACATTCATTAACTTCATATTTACAAGAATATCTTATTTCTTTCAACTTTATGTACAATATTCTTATATCATTAACTCAGATGGTTAAAAAAATTTACATCTACAAATTGATGTCACATTAAAAATTATTCTGAGACAGTGAATTTATATTTACAGATACATTGTGATTTCATGTAACTAAGACTACACTTCTTTACAAAATAAAATACAAAAATTTAAATGTCAGAAGAAAAACATTTCCAGACGGCAAATGGTGATCAAAACAACCTGTTTATCTTGTAGTTTGGTCAAGCCTGTACTTATCTATTTTGTAATAAATGTTAAAATTTACATACACTTGAATGGAGTTGATTTGCATAGCTTTTAGCTTATTGTTATGCAAATTACTGGAAGACTTCCTTGCATAATTTGCATTTGTTGCATTATCAGCGACATCTGTTGATTTCCACCTTTTTGATGCAAGTTTTACACTTCACGTAACAACACCAATAGTATTTACAGTCACATCTCTGTTTAATCTCTATCACCTGACTGGTGAAACCACGTCCACAACACATGGATTGACAACCAGCTGAACCGTGGTTGTCTTTATGACATTCTCTGCAAGACAACATGGTATGTTATAAGTTTAAAAGAACATCTAGTTTTCAAAGTCTTGCTTGTTCCAGTAGGAGATCCAAAGACCAAGAAATATTCATGTGTTTTGTCTCCTTGAGTTTCTAGATCCGCTATTGTATTTAAGATTTTTACAAATAAACAAAATGATTTTTTATATTATGCAAAAAGAATATTTAACTTGAAACGAAGACGGACTCTTGTAGTATTGGGAAGCAAAAAGTGTGGAAAAATGAGTTCTTTGTGAACATGATGCCTCATCAACAATTCACGAGTAAAGACGTGGAATTTCTTTTCTTAATTTTGTGCGAAAAAGAGAGTCTAGATATTTGAGTTAAATGAATGTCTTTACACGACTGAAAACACACTAAAGGCTCACCTGTCTCGAGTTCCTATCGAACCGAGTGAAACATCTGGCAGACAATAATCTGGGGACTTTGTGAAATAAATGAGGTCATCGGGTTTATATTCTCTTCTCTTGTCGTAGAGGGAAGTTACGGGGACCAATTTGCGAACTTCGCCGACCTGCTTTTAAAATTTGTACTATTTTAGAGGAAAACGAGTGAATAATTTCACGAATAAAAACAAATCAAAAAATTTGTTTTTGAATCAACAAAATTAAAAACTCCAAGTAGGTCCACCCAAAACCGTTCTTTGAAAATTGAATTTTTATTAATATTTCTTTCAACATTTAATTTTTGCACATGGGAAATATTTTAAGTTGAATACCTCCTGTGATATTGTAATACCTTTTTACTTTCAACTTCGACAGCAACGGCGTATTTCTTCTGCATCTCGACTCCCATGTCTCTGAGATCGGGGAGAGCCTTCCAGCACGTCTTGATAGAGCAGCTCCCGGAAACTCCATGACATTTACACGCTGTGGCCAAGCTGTCTGAGACAATCTGTAACGACAACTTAATAAGCTCAAAAATAAAAACATGCCAAATTCAAATTCAGTAGGAAAACTTAAAAAGAAGGACTGAAATAATCTTTTACTCATTACAGTTATGACTCAATTTCAATTTCTGTTTTGGAAAAAATTAATTACAACTCCAAACTTACAACAACCTTTTTGGAGGAGGGAGGGTTTAATTAATATCCTCAGCTCCATGGATGGGACTTGTGTTTCGCCTAATTTTGTGTTTAATTGGAAGTGTCCTACTGGGTACCGAATGGGCATCTTCTGAAAAGTCTTCCATTAATGCGAGGTTCAAAGCTTTAGGAAAGCGTCAAGTTTCTTAACGAACAACAATTGCCCTGAGTCCCACCTCGAGTACTTTTCCACCACGTAAAATATATGTGCCTCTCAACCCGTTCACAATATGCAAACATTACAAAAAGTTATATTCAATATATTTACTCTGCATAAATCTGCTCCTGGTATCTTATTTTTTGAAACATAGCTGCACCCTTGGTATATACATATAGCACAAGAAATAATTTTTGATGAAACCTTTTACGGAAATATAAACTTTAACATAGTTCACATATCATGCACCGACATGATTCAACTTTGATTCGAAAAGGGAAGATTACTGTGATAATTGTTGGCAAAGAGATTGCATTTCGTTTGAGCTTACTACTATTCTCCTCCAACCGTTCTTCATCTCTTCGCTCTAACAATGAAGTTGAAACGTTGAAAGAATCACGCAATTTTCGCCATCTTTATTTTCTGTTCCCTCCCACGATATTATAGAGAGTTCGATATCATTTAATCATTGGCTCACTCTGATACAGCATCAATGCTCTGGTTGGACTGCTGCGCTGAAGCATTCATAATCTCTAGATTCCTTTTGATGTTATCTTGGCAGATGTTTGATGGCAAATTAAACAAAGTAATTGGAAAATAAAGGAAACATCAGCCATGGGAATCTTAAATACTGAAACCAGACAATTTAAACAAGCATTTGTGATATTGATTCTGTGTTTTCTTCTTTAATGTGGAAATAAAAACAATGGATTTCATCGTATTAGATAGACAATCAAATTTTTAGTAGTGATTATCTTCCCATGAAAGACATTCGTTTGAAAATTACTATGTATGAGTCAATAATAACACGGTAGATTGAGAGTAAGTCTACAAAAGGTAACCTTAGACCACCCAAGGTTAACATATGTGCAGCTATTGCTCATTGCTAGCACGTCAAAAGTCAAATTTTTCTCTGCATCTATTGTCCACCTCACTCCAAATTCAACATAATATTTCATTTACTGCATTGTGTGAGTGTAGTAACCATAGTGAGCAGAAAATTTGGTGGTGGGTTTGTAAGTCCATCAATTTTGCCAGCAAAGACAGTAATTATAGGGGAACGCTTAAAAAGTATGACTTTTAGTCTAAACCGGGTCGGGAGACATCACCTCTGGATGATGCAAATTGAAATATTTCGTGATGCGGGCTAAGAAACATCCCAAATGGGTCACAAAAAAATCTAATTTTTCGTCTTCGATGAAAAAAAGAACAAAATGCTTACATTCACGAAAGCTAACAGACCCAATTCTCCAAGTGTTGTGTTTCTAAGATAGCTTAACTATTGACCATAAACACACTCTAGAATACAACTGTTGATGAGGTGTTGATATTTCGAAGAACAAAAAGTCCAAAGAATGTAAGAAGGTATTTATGTGGTTTTTACACAAACAAAAGTGACATATGGTGCAGTGTTAAGGACTTTTTGACGTTTCCTTCGGGCGTTTTGGTCTTTGTCAAAATTATAAACAACTATGTGCTTTATACAAAATGTTACAATTTATAAAAGAAGAAATAAATATTTACAAGGTGGGGTTAATATAAATCTTTCGATTTGCCTTGAGGTTAGTTGTTTCAATGTTTTATAAAAATATAAATTCGTACTGCCAAGAGACAGATTTACTACCAATTTCGGACGGAAAGGCGTTAGATAATGAACTTAGCCTTAAAGAAAACATATCAGCAGTTCCCTACACTGATTACTTCGAATAGCCCTCAGGTAAAGTTAACTCAAAGTTCGCAGCCATGGGTGTTAATGACTGTTTCTCTTCAGCCTAAATAACTTAACAACCCATGATTACAAGGAAGAAATGTCAACACTGAACCATAGTTCTTTGAAATATATCAAAGATTGTACGATTATTACACAACTACGGTAGATCTCAATGTTTCTTACATCTCTACCACTGCAATCAACAGTTTTTCAGCCGTCTGCACCATGTATCGTTTTCACAATTGTCTGACAACGTAATTGTTACGTTCAACTTAGAGCGCTTTGCATTCTCTTTCCTTAATCTACGTAATTTATCAATCAACTGTAAGAGTTGTACATAATTAGATGAAAAGCTTGTTTGTTTTTTGACAAGATCAAGGATACAAAAGGCAGGAAAAAGAAGATTAAGTAGGTGGTTCTTTGGCAAGCTGCGCGGAGCCCCTGATGAGAAGGATTATACAGTAGACAAGGACGATAAGTTATGATCCTGTACAAAGATAATCTACCTGTAGAATAGTTACAGCTGGCATCAGGTAACTACACGCATTATATCCTACTGCCGAAGTCAAACATAGGGGGAATCCCTATCCAATCTTTTGGATATGGTTACAGACAGCATTACCACTATGTCGGACTTGGGTTACGTTCTTACTTCACTTTATTCTTTGTGGTAGATAACTCACACTCACGGATAAACTTATGAAATAGTCAAAGTCTTGCACTTTGATGCTACTAATGGTACTACCTGGTCTTCCGTTGCACCAAGATGTTTGGTGCAATTCGTTCAATTAATTTTTCATTCAATATCAGGTAGTTTTGAAGGTCATAACGTTATTCTGTTTTGCGCACAGGCTGTGAGTGCTAATTCCTTGCATTAAAACAGAAGAATTAAGATGGGACAAGGTTTCCAAGTTGAACTTACTTAATTACGTAAGTGCAGGCACAAAAGTCACTTTGGACACATGGATGCACTCAAGATAATGTAAATACCTAATACAGTAAGTTAAAAGAACAAATAAAGGACAGATTGTTTACATAAAATTGCATCTGTTCCAAACTTTTGAATGTGTGAAAGCAGTTCCAGTGAAATTTAAACCCAATTATCTCCAATACGTTGGTATATTTCTGAATGTTAATTCAGAAGTTTCAGTGATTTTATTCTTTCTTGTTTAATCAGCGATTACATCTTTGGGTACACTGTTTCTAATTGAACTCAAAATTGCGTATCGTGGGAGTAAATATTACTTCTGTAAACGCAGTAGTTATTGATAATATTTAGATGTTTGGAGGATTTACGCAGAGAAGGTGAGGCTCCACCAAGGCAATCTAACCGGTATGAAAACAAAAAACTTGAGAGAAAAACTTGCCTGTTCTATGCCACATATCCCAGGAATGCTTATTCAGTTACAAGAGTAAGAAAACTGTTTGCTTTGATTATACAGCTTTTTTCAACATCTAAATGTTGTTACTTTGCAAAAAAATTTCAACAGGTGATGAAAGCTTTGCAAACCATAGCATTGTGATACTTTTATGATCAAATAACTCCGTTTTTTCTCATGAAAAAGTAAACTTTTCCATATGCAAACCCAGGAAAAGCCAAAAAAATGCAATGATAGATTTTTTGCTTCAAGGATTTTCCTAAACTTACAAAGACTTCTGCCACAAGCAGCAAATGACAATTCCAAAGCTAATCAGGTGTGTCTGATATAAACAAATATGATAGAGTGGTCTCAATAGGAAACTGGAATCGGAATTAAGAGATGACGTCCGAGATTGTTCAGGGAAACTTTAGGCAGCTTTAGTCAGATGAAGGATTGGATTGGGTGCTGCTGTCAGTCTGGATCCGCCCACTTCTGATTGGACGACCAAGCTAACGAACTGCTTTCCAAACATATAACTGTAACATAGTTATGAATGTAACATCTTCACCTCTAAAAGCAAAACAATACTAACAAGATAGATCTATGAACTGTAAATATAACACTGCTGCTACAACGTTTTCTCTGGTTTGATTATGTACCACATATCCAAACGAAGGTAGTAGAAATCCGTCTATGGTGGTACCATGAAATCACGAGCAACTTTTTTGTCTGCCATTGCAATCATGACACTGTAATTTTAGGTGCAACAAGTCAGGTAGAAATGACAAACTGTATAAGACTGCGCAATTACGAGGTAATGCTCCTTGTAGCGTATTAACAGGGGAATTTTGTCAGTCGATGTTGGTGGTAAACTAATGAACTGATAAATAGTAAGACACAGGCGGATCCAGTTTTATTTTGTGGAAAAATACTCATAACAACAAAGTTATGGATAAATTCAGAGGTCGTAACATTTTAGACTCTCTGAATCGTCCATCGCAAGTTCCTGGGAAGCGGGGGAACGGACACGGGTGGGAGAACACAGGCCCCAGGAGGTCTAAGGTCCGTTCTCCACCAGACTCAAGCCGTAACTAATCCATACCTACTCTTCTGTGGTGCATTCAACTGTAGAACAACTTGGCCAAACTTTCAACCCATTTAGAACTAATTCTCCAATTCATTTTGTACAGCAGATAAGACAGTAATGTAGTTTTCTAGTCAGATGATTCTAATGAAGAATTATGAGGAAGAATTATGACAAGTATGGGGCCAAAAGATAAGTAGAAAATGACCATGCTCATCATTCTTCCAAAGAGATGAAGATCGCAAAAAGGAAAACTGTGCGAATGTAACCAACGCATAAGACGCATTTGGGTATGAACATTCCTCAGAGACAGCACCGTGTGTGTTAAACTAGAAAACTGAAGTAGAAACCACGAACAGAGAGAGTAAATCAAAAATAATAAGCAAAATGAACAGACAGGAGTTGGTAAGAAAGATTGAGAAGTAAAAAGGATAATAGCTGAAAAGAAATTGATGATCATCAAGGGAGAGAAAACATGAGACATTTCTATTAACTTTTAGCTGCAACAATGACAAAAATATATTTCATGTAATAAGCTATAAAAATAAATAGCTCTGTCAGATACAAAAACAGAATATGGCTTTTTATACCTTAGGAAAAGAAACACCCCCAAGTATACTTTGACCTTCAGTTGCATTCATGTAATCAAATACAAATAACCACCTTTCAAATCTCTGCTTGACAAAAAAGGCTAAACTATGCAATGTACCTTATAATTAAGTTGTCAACAATAAGGAAATATGGGTTATAAAAGATCTATGTGAATACAGGGTCCACAGAGATTTACAGATTTGAAATCGATTGGGTATCAAAATTCTAATAGATTTTTTTCACATTCACGGTCTTCCGGTGCATAGAAGAGAAAACAGCGTGAGTTACATGGACCACATACGTCATGTTAGAAAAAAATATCTGGGTAACTTGTGCGAGTTGTAAAACATTACATACATGTTGGGGCGTTCTCGTTATTATTCTTTGTTTAAAGGAAACCTGGTTTATCAGTTTCGTGCACATTCGTTTCAAAATCTCAATTTAAGAACTCAGTAAGAGTAACGTAGTAAGAACAAGGTACACATAAGTATCCTACAAAATTGCTGTTCAGAAAAAATGTCAATGAACGGACAAAAAAGTAGAGATAAAAATCATTGGCCCAAATTCAAAACACCGATCACATTATTCAACAATCCCACCAGAGAAATACCTGACGATGTGTTACTGTCTGAATTTCAGTCAATGTTATGAGTCTGTGTTATGTTTCTGTCTGTGTCATTTTTTAAAATCTTTTTCGGAAATTATTACAAAATACAAATTTTTTAAAATTTATATTTCTATTTTTGTACACATATATCAAATGTTTCATCAAATATCAGTTTTACAAAGGAAAAATTCTGAAAAATTGCCAATTCACTATGAAAAGTTGCACATTCATCCACACTGAGGGGGTACTTTTCAACTTTTCACAATTTTTCCTTTGTAAAACTGATATTTGATGAAACATTTGATGTATATGTACAAAAATATGATATATATGTACAAAAATAAGAAATATAAATTTAAAAACTATTTATTCTCTGTAATAATTTCCAAAATAGATAAAAATAACACAGACTCATAGCATTGACTGAAACTCAGACAGAAACACATTATCAGGACACAATTGTCCCACCAGTTTCCGATCCGTTGCAATTTTTACAATAGACTGGAATCAGCAGACATGAGACCACACTTGCTTGGAAAAGAAAATCATTTCCGACTTGAGCCTTTTTCAGCGAACCAAATATTAGATGATGAATACCTACACCAGAAATTAAATTATTTGACTTAAACCTTTTTTGTTGGAGTTGATAGGCAGTTGATACTTTCTCCCTAAATTGTACTTTATTAAGACTTAGCAGTGACACTGACTAAGATAGATGGTTCTTCAATGTAACCTTGCATCGGAATACTATAAACCGCAAAAGGAATCCTGACATCTGTATGACCATTAACAGTTGAGAGCTACTCGTAATTGATTCCCAGCTAGTATGCCATATCTCTTTTGCATTGTTGCCATTGCCCTTGTCAAGGTGTTTCTGCCTGGGGTGACGAAAACTTATACCTTTCCTGGCTTGACTGCTTTAAATAACTGTCACTACACTGGTGTTTGGTAGATAGGATTGCTTTATAGCTTTATTGTGCTAGTATACAGCATATTTTAGCATTGCATATAAGCCTAAAATATATTGACTTTTCAGAAAGGTATGCTAAATGTCCCTGTGTGTTTTCTTCTTCTTTACCTGACAGTTCTAAATTTCTCCGTCTAGCTTAACCAGACTATCTTGATTTCATAAGACGAAACAAAAATACCACATTTTGCATATTTCAAATTACAAAGAAACCTGAAAATGTGTGCAAACATCTGAACAGAATCATTAGAGTGACTTGTATAGATCACAACATTTCCCTGAAGCATGAAAACTCAACATGTCGAAATTCTCAACTAGATTGGTACAACTAGTTTCAGTAGGTATTGCGGACAAGCTTGAACTTTGAGAACAATCTATCCTGACTGATTGATTTCTTGCTCTTCGCTCTTCATGATATAATCGCATGTCCACAGATATTTGAAATGCCAAATTTCCCGCCATCAATATCACCCTGAGTCAAGAGATCAACTCTGATTCATTGTGTGAAATTCCAGGACATTAATCATTTTATAATTGCAGTGCCTCAAAAGTTTTATGTGTTATGGAATATGCCCTTTCATTTTCAATAGGTTGCACTTATTTATTTCGCTTGTCGAACTTGTTCTTTTGTCAATAATTTAGCGAAAATGAGAAATCTTCTTTTGTGACTTTATGACTGCCGTTGACCGATATTCTACACTCACGAGATAAAAGTCTATGGGCAGGGAAAAAGTTACGTTTTACATTTACCATTGATAAGAACTCACACTCAAGTTTGAGGACATAGCAGTAATGACAAAATTAACTTAGAATGGTGCTATTTATAAGAAAGATCGCCATTAATAGATGATTGTATGTTTGGAGTTTTGGCCGTAGGTCACTAATGTGTAAATTGAATGTAAGTTATCGAAACATCTGAAGCCGCCGTGTCTCTCATCAATTGCCGGCAATGCTATTCATTAATGGATATACTTTGCATTTTTATTAAATGAATGTAGATAATTGAAGACTATTTAAAATTAAATGACTTAATGTCATCTCTACAAAGGGAAAATACTAAAATTGGGTCTCTTGACAAAAAATTGATTTCAAGTTTCTCAATGTTCGAGTGTCTTTCAAATTTTCTGCAAATATTTCCCTGGGAACCACAATTTTAAAATAGAGGATTTGCAGTTGAAACTAGTAAGTAAGTTGTTATATTCAAATTTACGAGAAATCGCGTTAAATATTATAAAATTATTTGATTTGATGTCCGTATCGTCCTAAATTATCTACGAAGGTCATTTTAGGCAACTTGTCAGAGAAATTCCTCAACTACCGAATTTATAAGTTTACATTGGCACAGTAAATATGGCTTTATTGGTTGCCATCTCTCGTTTTTCCATTGAAAAGTACACACCTTAGAAAAGTTAAGTGGCCACAACAACAAAAGGTTAAAGTAATTGCCATGTTCTTGTACTGTATAAAAACCATTAAGAGAGCCCATAAACTACCAGGGCAAAGGGTTAATAGTCTTTACTTGTGGGTTTCTTTTGGTTACCAATTACCTTTTAAAGTACAAATTATTAAAGACATATCCGTTTTGCAAGCGATACCTTCCTATTAAAATCAAGATCAGAAGAATTAAGAATATTTTTTGACCTTCTAATGGACCATGCACTCACTGTTCTATGGTTTTTACTGAGTGATTCAAATGTGAAAATACGCTGTGAAGGGTATTATATCTATTTGAAAGCAACCAGTCATTTTAAATCCTCTCTGTATCTGTTTTACTCTGCAGTTCTCTAGTTTTTGTCAGAAGTTATTACTGGAATAATTGGTAGCAAGAGGCAAAGTATGTGAAACAAATAGCCATGTTGTGAAAAAACTAATCACTTTGCAGCAAAAGTAGCCCTAAAGGCACTGTCATACTTCCTCACAACTCTGTCCATGCCAAGTGTCAACAGGTTATCATTGTTGCCTCACACTAAGCAACTTTTGACATTAATGGTGACTAATAAGACAATATCTGAACAGTACACAGCATACAAACCAGAATTCGTTACCTTTTGTTGTGTTCTAACATATTCAAAGAAAGTATTCACTGATTTGTAGTCTAGACTAAGAGACGTCAAATAGTACTGATGGTAAACTAGCTCTTTCCTCTAAGCGATTCACAAGCGAACATCTATCTGTATTTCCTCCAGATGTTATAGACTTTCAATGCCACCGGTCTTGTTTTTGTTCTTGTATGATAATATCCATTGTGCTTATCGAATATTTCATCTGACTTTGTGCAAGCCAACTCGAAAAAAAATCAGAAAATCAAAATACCCGTGGCTGGATTAATAAAAAACAAGAAAATCAATATGTCTCCCAAAAACTAGATTATGTCTGAAAGGTTCAATTTTAAAACATGTCGATGGAAACGCTTTCAGGATACTAACTGGGTTTTCTCTTATGAACTTTTTACTAAAAGCACAATTCAAATTCAGATTCAGAAGTGCACATAGATCTATTATCTTAGTCACAGGTGAAATTGGTGAGTTTCAAGAATAATGACTGAGGAAGAAACTAGCCTTCCGGAAAAGTAACAAGTGTCGCATACTTACTCTCCGCCCAACTCCAGTGTTGTGCAAATTCACTCGTGATCTTTTAGAAAGTTTTCTCTTTTTTCCCACAAACTGGGCATCGGCAAAAAGTTTGCTAAAAGCTAGTCCAAAGTAAATATCATCTCCGCATCCTCCCCATTTGAATTCACCAGGAGCGGGCTCGTTGGGAAGACGTCCACAGGAACATTTTGTTGTGGCGCCAATACTGCAGGCTTTGGATATGGCACGGGTAAGTGCAGCTGATGAGAGAGCGTACACAAATGCTTGTTCTCTGCTACCTGAAAGGTAAAGAAACGATTAAATTCGTGAGAAACCAGGAAATTCTGAGATTACGACGCACCAGATGAACTGGTGGTTTGGCATAGTAAAAACTAAGATGTAAATTCCTAATCAATGGGGTAATAATGTTCATTGTCTAGTTACAAAAGTATTCAAACTTGTTGGGTCTGGTCACCTTTCACACATCTTTAATAATGAATGTTTCTTTGTCCTTCTGTGACACGATGGCAACGTTTACAAAATTTTGCATTTCATTTGACACATACTGTACGATAGACGGCCAGCGAGTGAGCAGATTAAATTAGGAGGGGAAATCCTCAGTGCACGGGCAGTATTCAGTATGGGATGCGGACCAAGGTGCCAGGTAATTTCTTGTTCCCTCATGACTAATCATAGAATATCAATAGAAAAAATGGCACCTTGAGTTTTTTCACTTTTTCAAGTTTAATACAAATCTATCAGTTAATATTTAGTAATAATTTTTTTTAGCATATTGTTGCAACCAAAAGCAGTACAATTCATTTTTGGGTATTTGGCCAATAACTCAATATTCCACTTGTTTACTGACCCATAGTCCAATATGGACCACTGGTCAGTATGCATGTGGAACAAAGAGGAATATTGAGTCATTGGCCAAACGCCCAACAATAAATTACATGGATTTTGGTTACAATAATATGTCTAATATTTTTTATTACCAAATAATAGCTCACAGATTTGTATTAAACTTGAAAAAGTGAAAAAACTCAATGTGCCATTTTTCCTATTGATATTCTATTTTTGGTCATGTGGTCATAAGACTTTTGCCAGGCGCTAGGCTCCGCACCCCATACAGAATGTGGTTTTTGATGTTTAACTTACGATCAAAGAACGGAAATTTCTTGTACTTAACATCAGAATTTTTTAAATTGCGGCAACATACAAAGTATGACTGGTGCAACCTGATTTCTAGATTTGCCGCTTTAAGTTATTATGTTTGTAGCAGTACAGTTCATTTCAAACTTTATGACCAGATTTCCCCACTCATTTATTTGCCTTGAATTCCCCCATCTTCGGATAATCGCATAACTTTTATCAGTGTTGATGAGTAACGCATTCTCAATGTTTCTGTAAACATGTATTTCACAAATCTTCAACTAAACTACGCATTTCAGATTGACCTCTGCTCCGTAAGTACGATTTTTAGGACTGTTGATTGGATTGGCTTTTGATGCATAGGACGGAGCAGCATACTAGAATTCATTAGATGTGTTCGATACACGTTGCATATCTGACAAGTCAATCTATTAATAACTCGAAATTCAATTTGAGACTTTTCACCAAAATTGCCATGTGTGAATAACTACGGGATCAATTGGCCAGTTTTCGTTTATTGCTGGAGAAAACTGTACGTATAGAGTTTGAGTATTGCTTTACCTCCAGTGAGATCTGCCATGTAATTCGGGGCATGTACCACAGACGAACAGTTCCACCGCCGGTCCTTGAACAGCTCCTGACACACGTGTGCTGTTTCTCTGGATGCATGGGCCACCACACCCATCAACTCCAGGTTCTGTTTACATATTCGGACTTGTTGTTTCACCAGACCGTCATTACGTCGTGAATCGATGCAATGTTTTGTCTGGTTCCAATAACGTACTTTGCTCTTTGCAAGAGCTCTGAAAATGCAAAAAAGAGAGAATACTTTGATTAAAATTGATCTGTGTAAAGCTACATAACATTTGGCCTCAATTAAACAGTCAATTTCATTTATTAGAAACGACTTGTTGTATGGTGATTTGTAAACAACACTGTTAAAGGTTACCACGCCTATTTTCATAATCAATCGCAGTGTATCATTTAGCACTTGCCCGCTGGCCAATGGCCAGTAAATATTGTCTTGGGCCAGTAAACTTTTCACTTACT